>OX451413.1:9639931-9756699 GCA_949629135.1 Eremobia ochroleuca | reverse complement strand
AGCATGCAACGATAGAAATGAAGAATAATTTGTACCTCAGTGGAAAGATGGAAAAAAGAGGACCTAGTATGGTGAGTGCTAATGTGTTACCTAACATTTTTCTATTATAATAATAATAATATAATATTCCACAACTTTCACACAACACCATCTAGTCCCAAACTAAGCAGAGCTTGTGCTATGAGTACTAGACAACTGATAAACATACATATATATTTCTAAATACATACATATTATAGATAAATTACACCCAGACAAAGAACAAATGATCATGCTCATCACAAACATTTTGTCCTAGGTGGGAATCGAACCCACGACCTTGGGCATAGCAGTCAGGGCCACTGACCATTAGACCAACAGGCCTGTCACATATTCAGCACACATCATCAAGATACCATATCAACAAACTTTGTTTTTATTGTTCATTGAAACATGATACAAAATGTAAACATCAGTATGTCCCATTAATCAACAATTAGTCTGCCTGCGATTTCGTCCACATGAAAGTTTTGTTCCCCAGACCTATTGCATTGTCGGCACGTGCTATTATGTACAGACACCAGCACATCAAGCTACTACAATCTGTCAAATTTCTTTTAACACTCCAGTACTGCTGTGGTAAACGCAAAAGTGGTATCTCAGGAGAAGCTAGTTTTGAGAAAATTGAAGTTTTGCTCTTATTCTCTTAGTGCGTTGAGCGTTGTGCGTTGCTATTTGGCTTAGCTTGTTGGATGCGTATTTCTTTAAGCTATCGGATGCCATAAAAATCAGTGTCACGAATTTTTTTGAGATACCGCTTTTGAGCTTAGTACGGCAGTATTGCATTGTCTGCACATGCTATTATGTACAGACACCAGCACGTCAAGCTACTTTGAGCTTAGTACGGCAGTATTGCATTGTCCGCATGTGCTATTATGTACAGACACCAGCACATCAAGCTACTACAATCTGTCAAATTTCATTAAACACTCCAGTAGGTGTGCACTCCTAGAATTTGAGTTCAAATTGAAGGTTACTCACGGAAACACTCAAAGTATTCCTCTACATTACATTATGCTACATAATCCTTGTGCCTAATTTAGTTACATAAGTCTTCATGAACATGACAGCATATTTTTAACTATTATTGAAACTTTTCTTCAAGAATCTTTAAATTAAAAGTGCTCCATAAGTAGAGCACACGAGCACTAACGTCCCAAGTTGAGGAGTGTTAATAGATTTTCGACTTTATCGCTTAAGCGTAGGGTTCAAAGTTGATTGGTAAAATTTTACTTTCAGCTAGCTTGATTTGATGGTGTCTGTATTTTGTTTTTTTTTTTGCTTAGCGTTCTTTCAGACATATTTTGTCTTTGCTTGGTTCCTAAAAGTTGTAGCGAAATGTCAAATAGCCTATAACCCTCCTCAAGAATTGAGCTATAAAACGCAAAGAGAATTTTTCAAATCTGACTTGTACAGTAGAAACTGGAATATCCGGCCCTCAGTTACACGGATTCACGATTATCCACACTATCAACCACGACCAATAAGTGCAATCATCGTATGTTGAAAAATGTATCTCTTAATAATTTCTTAAGCCGTTGGTCCCGGCTGTCATTCATAGATCTTTGACAGTTGTTACGGGTCACAAGCCCGAAAGTCTGACAACCAGTCTTACCAAGGGGTATTGTATTACCCAGTAACTGGCTTGTGGAGGTCAGATAGGCAGTCGCTCCATGTAAAATACTGGTATTCAGCTGCATCCGGAAGACTGGAAGCCAACCCCAACACAGTTGGGAATAGGCTAGGCAGATGATTATGAATAATTGCTTAGTAAATAGTCATTTTCGTTGGTATTTATTTGTTGTTTTTAATAAACATCATTATTTATGAAGGCTAGGCAGATGATTATGAATAATTTTTTAATAAATAGTCATTTTTGTGGGTATTTATTTGTTGTTTTTAATAAACATCATTATTTATGTATTACATAATTATGCACAAAACCCACTTTTTCTTCATACATTCAACTATCTGGATTTTTGATTATGCAAATCCCCAACGACAACAATTTAGTCTGACTAATCGAGTTTCCACTGTAGTTCCAGAGATTAATGTTAAAAAGAAAAACAAAAACAAACTTCAGCTTCCGTATTTTATTATAGATTTTTATATTCTACACATTTGCTATTTGGTTCCATTCTTAGCAACTCTCATTTAGCTGTTGCCAGAGAAACAACCAAGTGAATATTATTTGTTTTAAACTCAAATCATTTATTTCAATTAAACCAATTACAGGCACTTGAATTGTCAAGGGGTCGAAACATGAAGCTAGTTGCCCATTCCAAAGCGTAGTAGATTCCTATGTACAGACGCCAGCACATCAAGCTACTACAATCTGTCAGATTTCTTTAATAGATTTTTAACTTTATAGCTAAAGCATAAGGTTCAAAGTTGATTGGGAAAACCCGACAGTTTCGGGTAGCTTGATGTGCTGGCGTCTGTACAATAACAGGCAAGAAACTCCATATAGACTTTTATCACAAAATTGAACTAACACATGTTTGGTTTACATTTGGTCTCAAGCTAAACAAATTCAGCTGAACAACTTGTCAATGACATGTCTAGATGACAGACAGAAACAAAACAGCTGTTTTCTAAATATTTACCAATTCAGGCATAGGCTGTGATCCATACAGCCTTTAAATACAGCTGCTTGAAAGTTTTGTACCTATAGATTGTCATAGGTATGTACGTCATGTTTAAAAAATAATTTTCATTATTCAAATGGTTTACAGAAGCATGGAATGTGTAATTACATTCACGATAGGTATTATTGAAGTTATGAATGGGGAAATGGTGTTTGTTTAAAATGAATGTTTTGTTATGTCTAGGACTACATACTTACGTAAAACCGTTTACAAATCATAATAATGTCGTTAGTCATAGTAGTTGTAACGTTACTATTGTAGACACGCCCTTACACTTACATACCAAAGCATTACATAACTAATGAATAGCTATAATTCTAATATTACATAACAAAATTCACCACACTCGTACAGAAAGCCCAGTATACTTTGACCCGCGGCAAAACTGGGAACTAATCAAAAAATGTACTGAAATTGAGTTTAATGGACAAGTAGCGCCACTATGGACTGTGCGTAATATACCGGGCGCACTATTGATTGGGGTATTGTTTACAAACATGACGCGACCTACATTCTTTTAATTGGATGAATGTTGAGCAATAAATATTAATTCAGTATAAGCACATAACTGAGGGGGCTTGTGGCTAAGTAATAACAGCCGCACGGGTCGAACGATCAGGTTAAGCTACGCTTGCCGCAGTTGGTCCGTGAATCTTTACATACCGAGACCCCTCCGTGTCTTGGAAAGCACTCCTGGCTGTCATTCATGGATCTTTGACAGTCGTTACGGATCGTCAGAAGTTCGAAAGTCTGACAAGCAGTCTTACGAAGGGGTTTCGTATTACTCAGTAACTGGGTTGTGGAGGTCAGATAGGAAGTCGCTCCATGTAAAATGCTGGTACCCAGCAGCATACGGTTAGACTGGAAGCCGACCCCAACATAGTTGTGAAAAGACAGGCAGATGATGACATATGTCATCTGCGGGGCTATATTTCAATTATGTCAGTGAGAAAGGGAGATCAGTAAAAAAAAAAAAAAGAAACCGTACTGTACTGTGTTCATTAATCTACCAGTATTCAAGCTTGTTAATTTTACTGCAGTGGATTAAAATGGTGAAATATCACGAATGTTTTTTGAGGGGTCAAGCAGAGGTCTAACCAAGATTGTCTCAAGTTTAAAAGAGACTTCGACCCCTGAGTTGGTGTAATCATTTCTTCTCAAGGGAAGTCAGGAAATGTCGACTCCATCAAGCGTCGGCGTTTCCTGACTAGTCTGAGAAGAAAGGCGGAAATAAACTCAAGAGGTCACAGTCTCTTTTAAAGTCCAGACTATCTTGGTCAGATCATGTGAAGACCATGTAGATTGACGTCTGAATAGGCACAATGTTCTGCGTGTGTTACATTGCGCACGCGTAAATAGTGAATATTCACCGAAAAATAAAAGTTGTTTCCCAGCAATTATTTTTGCACAAGTTACTAAGTCTGATGTACAGACGCCAGCACATCAAGCTACTATAATCTCTCAAATTTCATTAATAGATTTTCAACTTTAAGGCATAAGGTTAAAAGTTGATTGGGAAAATTTGACAGTTTATGGTAGCTTGATGTGCTGGCGTCTGTATTACAGAATGCGTGGATGACGGCTTCGTGAAGGGTCTTGTTTATAACCTGATAATTTCTTCAAATAAGTTTTCGCGTCCGAACAACTGCAACAACATACTAGGTTTGATATTCTCACAATGTCTGCATTCTACTAACAGCCAGACGGTTCTAGCCACGCTCAGGCAGTTGCTACACACATACATAATTACCAAATCACTGCATTTTGTAACTTTTGTTGGCAAGTGGCAACTCACAGCACATACAGACCGTTCATTAGATTTATTCAAAACGCGCGTTTCAAATTGATATTACTTCAGTTAAACAAACACGAACTTTATTTTAGAGGAGATTAAGTTCATTTCAGAATGATCTCTGATTTCACTTGACTTACAAAAATTAGCACTTTAAAGCTTAATACACACAAATGGATCCTTGAAGCGAAAAATTGTATCTGTCACAAACCCGCAATATTTTTGAAAGACCTATACAAAGATACGCCACACTCCTTTTTGTCTACGAAACCCTAAAAAGCTGTGAACGGACTTTACGGCCTTAACGGTATCATCTGCCTAGCCTTTTCCCAACCATATTAGGGCCCTTTCCTACGGCAAGATCCTGTTTTTTACAGGTACGGTTTTTTGTAGGATCCCGTTTAGTGGTGTACGTGTTTAAATATACACATTCACAAGAGCACCCTGTTTTCCGGATACTGCAAACCGGATGCCGGATGCTTTTACCCAAGCTTCGTAATACGCAGGCGCGCACACACGTACTAAGACACGTACAACGCTCGGACCCAAGCGTCGTGCGTAGCACGTACCACCACTATCAGCGTATTAGGTTTCTGCTTGGTGGCGCCCAGAGCAATACCGACAATCTACGAAGACTTACGAATACTCGTATTCCCGACCGTATGAAGATGGGATAGGGTACGGACAGCGCACAAATATAAGAAACACTGTATAATGCCATCTATCTCATTCTCTCGCACGTTAAATCCTATAGATGTATGTGTTTATCTCTTTTTACTGTCGCTTTTTCGTTTCATTGAGTTTCAAATCACAACGATGCTAAAGAAGTTTTCACTTCAAAAAAATCTGGACCGATAGTTCCAGAGATTAGCGCGTTCAAACAAACAAACAAACTCTTCAGCTTTATTATTAGTTGGTATAGATTATGGATAAAATTCACGCAGCCGCGGACAGCAGTTAGTTTGTAATAATACTGCACCCAAATTGCGCAACGCATTATTACTCTCAATTTTAATTATTTTGAAGTATATTGCTAATCCATTGCTCCATATGGTCGAAAAATGTGTCTGCTCAACAACGTAAATTAAATAACGCAATGAATGTTGTTGAACTGTCAAAATGAAACCCATTGCTACTGATAGTGTGTTACGCAATTACCCTGCTGGTTAACGCTCGCGTATTTTTGCAATAATATCGACCCCTCTTCACCCCTTTGCTATTTCATTGAATTGTCCGCACCCCTTGATTGAGGGGCCCATGCAGGCGTGCAAACGACGCCTATTTTATCGTTCTTTTTTTTTCTCGCTTTAATATCGGCCAAGTCAAATCAAATCAAAAGAAATCATTCATTGGTTTGCAAACAACGTCAACGTCAACGGTGACTCTCGTTGAAAACCAACGCTGGCTCTGTCTCGTATAGGGTCTTAGCATTATGCTGAGCGATGGTCGTCTGGCGTGGATGCGAAAGAACACAAACACAAAAAAAAAAAAACAAGCTGGGGGAAAATATTGACGTATACAACGTGTACCGTTAAATGCGCAAAACCTGAAAAAGGTTTGATCAGAATTAATAACGAGCAGAATTAATTGAACCATTTTTTAATAAAGTCACATTTTTCAAAAAATCTTCATTAAAAACGTTGCGGTGTCTATTTATTAATAGGTCAAGCAAGCCAATGTCAGCGGGGCGCAGCGGCCCGGTGACGACTCTTCCCCCGATAAAGCGTCGTCGCAGACGCAAGAAACGATCAGAATGGCCAGTAAAACTAAAACAGCACATAAAACCTTTACAATTTTTTAATGACGTATTTTCGCTCAATCAATTGAATTAAAAATCAGTTGGGGTATCTGAGGTTTTGCGCATTTAACGTTACACGTTGTATCTAAACGGGATCCTGCAAAAAACGGGATCTTTACAGTGGACGCGTATCCGGTAGAACAATTTCCATAAAGTTTTCATAAAAATTGTTCTGCTAGAGTCGCGTCGCGCTTGTCTGGGGGAGCCTTTAATCGATGGACTATTGCCCAAGCTGACAGCTTGAAAATTACTTATTCGTTGCACTAAAACCGATAATACGAGAATCAAGTCATTCTATTGTATTGTTGAGTTGTCATACATAATGTATGAGCCCTCGGGGAACAAAGGGAAAGGGCTGTTGAACTCAAGCCGTTGGTCTGACAACCTGACAGGTCCGTCACTGGATGCAGTCGTAATATGAATAGCTCAACTGTCACTTATTAGACACAATTACTTTTTCTATTGTTACCGATCTCTAGGAGATTTCTTGACAGTTGACTTTACTTCCCGTCGATTCTGTAAAAATCTCACCGTGAAAACATAAGTGAAGTGAGCAGTGTCAATAGTGTTAATCCCTAATGACAGCTCACTCCACGCTCACTTCACCCAAGTTTTCACGGTGAGATGGTTACAGAATCGCACGGCTTATGTTTCAAAGTAGACAATCCACCAAAAAAGTGGTAGGTCGTAGCTTCGAACCCAGTCAGGTGATTTACTTTGTATAAATAATTTCATCACTACTGCTTTCAGAACGGTAAAGGAAAACATCGTGAGGAAACCGGCATGTCCTAGAACCAAACATTCGAAGACATGTGACATCTACCATCCCGCGCAGTGACAGCGTGGTGGATTATAGGCGTGTATCCCAGCGGTGGAAATATTATAGCCAGGTTATGCAATGGCCGATTCTGTTCTTCATAAACTAAACTAAGGTCAACTTTGGGAAGACCGTCTACGAGGCAAGACCGTCTGCGCGCAATAATTTACGTTATTCAATAGATTTGCAGCTTTCTTTGGCTATAGTTTATTTAAATTTAGTTTTCAGTAAATTATGAGGATGTTGACCTTAGCCAAAGAAAGCTGCAAATCTATTCAATAACGTAAATTATTGCGCGCAGACAGTCTTGCCTAGTAGACGGTCTTCCCAAAGTTGACCTTAAATTTAAGTTCCGTGCATCTTTTTCTTTCTATTTCATTAAGAAAAGGACATCAAATTAATATTAGTTTAGTCCTGTCAAATTAAGATACTCCATAGACAAGTTTAGACGTGATAAAAAAAATGGCCACTAAATATACGTCAATTTACGTCAGGCGCTGACTAATTTGACAGGACTAAAGTTAATACTTATCTTCTGTCCTTTTCTTAATGAAAAAGATGCACTGAACTTAAATTTAGATTAGTTTGTGAACAAGAGAATCTGCGCAAATGCCTTCTATTGCCACGCTAAAGCGATTCGGGTATAAGCCAATTGCCCAAGAAACCTACGCAAATTTTTACACGTGGTGATTTTTATAATGACGATAAAACTACGTTGATTTAACTCTAAAAAAACTGATTGAAATTAAAATACACTGTAGCCGAATCTAGAATCATAAGATGAAAACCGGATTCAATATTAATCATCAAGTCTGCAAAAAATCTCCAAGTCATTGTTTGAGTCATTGTGAGCCGTTATTTCGTTGACTTCGTTATCAGAGGTTAAATTGAAATATTAAATACTATTACTATAAGTTTCGTCATGATGCCTAAAATTTGCCCAATGCCTATAGATTTTGAACAATACTATTGTGTTCCCGTACTATAAAATACTGCATGTTTTTTTTCACGCTCCAAATTTATACAGGGTGTTTAGCTCATGAATATGAACAACTTTCACTACGGGACCAACTCTGAAATCACGAAAACAAAATCAGCTGTTTAATACAAAAGTTCAATACCTACTGATTTTTTTTTCGTGATCTCAGAGTTGGTTCCATAGTGAAAGTTATTCATATTCATGGGTGGAACATCCTGTAAAAATTTGGAGCCGGTAAAAAAAAAGCACGCTGTATACACGGTGTAATTGACAGGTTGGCAAAAACTGTAACTGAACAGTAGCTTCAGACCATGATTTATGACTGAAAAACGTTGGAATTTTCTTCAGGAAAATTGTCGAATTTTCCGACCGTTTTTCAACTAGATTTGTGTTCTATTCATTTGTTACAACAAAATCCAGCCCTAAAAACATAATATTAGTGAAAAAAAGCAAAAAACTTAAACTCGGCAATGTAAATAATAATGATTTAAAAAGAAAATCATACATACCGCGCGGAATCAGCTGTTAGCTCTAAAAGTTTACTGGCATCCGACAGTACCTACGACAGACAGAGAAAGCATACCGCTCGCTCGCTCGCTCCCTTTGTGTGCTGCGCGCCGGCGCCTTTGCTTACGCGCCGACACTGCTAGGGTTGTACCACGTATGGAATTTAATACTTGTCATTTTATTTTTATTTATGTAAAATGCTTTATTAATAATTAAATACTCAGGAGTATGATTACTTATTTATTCTTTCTTAATTCCGAAAACCTTATTTTAAATCGTTAACCTTTCGAGTATCGTAATAAGAGACACAATAGAAAGACAACAGGTGTGAGGACGCCGGCGTCCTCGCGGTGCTTAACAGTTTGATCTACAGTATCAATTACGAAGCCACCCGAACTGTACACACGCGTTGCATTACAGTAATATAAATTGGTTTAGATAAGTGGGACATAAAACATAAAAACATCGCGTCAATATTGCCAGATTCACATTCCTTACCCTGTCAATCCCGGAGCGAAAGCTGGCGTTCAAAAAGGTTTGCTTATTTTCGTTATTTACAGACTATTTATAAGAAAAACTTCTTGTTTACGTTCTTGAACAAAGACCCTATAAAAAAAAAACGCTTATTTTATAATCTATGCGAATGCCGGCGTTTGCTTAGTGTTTAGAAAATGGCGCAAAATCGCGCGCGTGCCGCTTGGGGATTGACAGGTACTAGGTTTAAACTTAGAAGCAGAACCATGAGTAGAAGTAACAAGAGATAGCGGTTAATAACAATCTTTATCATACGATTACGATACGATTCTTTTTCAATACCTAGTTCTACATCTTTATCTCAATGGCAGGCCGAACACGGTAACTACTGTGCCATGGGCTCCTCGACTAACGTATCTAGTAATATTACCGAAATAAAATGTTTCATTTCATATCATGTGGGCAGCCCTATGCTACACGTGTCACAAACACTCAAAGGTTTGCCGACAAACGAAACCGTCAGCACTCACTCAGCCGTTAGTTCAGTTTGCCGCGATTGCTGGTGCGTTCTGGACGTCTATTTCGTTTTCTTTCAACTGTCGGGAGTTCGGGACTGTGTTGTGCGTTGAGTTGAGTTGTGTGTTTTTGTGTTTTTGTGTTGTGTGGTATCATCATGAATCGGCGTAATGAAACGTTTAGTGCTCGCGAATATGGCCAGATGTTAATGTGCTTGGGTGAAGCTAGAGGAAACGCGCGTTGGCATTAAGGCTCTATGTTCAAAGTCACCCAAATGAACGACATCCAGCTAATAGTCGTACTATCACACGGGCATATCAACGTGTTTTAGAAAATTTACCTATTGTGCCGCGGCAGGAAGGTGCTGGAAGGACAATCAGTGCTCGTTCTGAGCAGGCGATTTTAGATGTTGTCCGTCGAAATCCGCGTTTGGGAACCCGTACTGCTGCAAAACTTGTAAGGCGTAATAACGGACCCCGGGTTTCACATTGGGCTGTGCACAAAGTCCTTCGAAAGGACAAGCAACGTCCATATCGGATCCATAAAGTGCAGGCTCTGGTACCTGGCGACTCAACCCGCAGACTAGCGTACTGCAGATGGCTGATACGTCGGCAGCAGCTAAATCGCCAATTCGTTTCACGGGTGATTTGGACCGATGAATCGACGTTTACACGAAACGGTATGTGGAACCGGCGGAATGCTCACATTTGGGCACGCCACAACCCGTACGCAATGCAGCAGACGGGTCATCAGACGCGGTGGTCACTGAATGTGTGGGCTGGCGTGTATCATAACCGTATTTTGGGTCCCGTGTTTTTGCCAACTAGAATGGACGGCCGGCGTTATTGCGAATTCCTACAGCAGGATTTTGAAGCCATGATGGACACTCTGCGGGCTGAGCTAGATCAAGAGCGGGATCGTATGGAGAACGAACCCTTAGCTCAACTACCTACCATCTGGTTTCAGCACGACGGCGCCCCGCCGCATGTGGTACTCCCAGTCCGACAGCACCTGGACCGTACTTTTCCAAACCGATGGATTGGGAGATTCGGGCCACATGCATGGCCACCTCGCTCGCCTGACCTAACCCCATTGGACTTTTTCCTGTGGGGTTATATCAAAGAACGGGTGTATGTGACGGAGTGTGATACCGCGGCCGAAATGGAGCAGCGCATAAGAGACGCTTTCGCATCGTTAAACCAACAAATCAATGAGGATGTGACAATGATGCCTCGTCTCCATGCCGAAACCCTGCGTCGAGCACAACTGTGCGTGCAGCTCGGAGGCAACCACTTCGAGCCATGCCTTATACGACCCGAGAGACTTTAATTTAGGTAAGTGACTAATATTTTAATTTTTGATAGGTATTGAATTTGTGTTTAAATTTTTTGATAGGTGTGTTTGTGTGTGTATTGTATTATGTATTTATTCCAAACGTCCCGAAGTACCTATTAGTATGAATGAACAACGCGCGGACATTGCAATACGCACGCAATATAGGGTCGCGCGCGTATCGCAATGTTCGTTATACATTGCGTAGCCGAAATAAAATTGAAAATTGAAAAACGTTCACCTATCATTTCCGGGAAAATATTTCACTATCAAAATGTTAACAATACCAGTCTGAATTCATACTTTTCGTTTTTGCCAACCTGTCAATTACACGGTGTATACTATTCCGTATTGCGTAAAACGCTATCAATCAGAATCTGAATAATTTTGAAGGGAATTGCTAATCCATTGCTTCTTATATTCGATAAATTTGTCAGCTCAACAACGTAAATAACGCAATGAACGTTGTTCAACTGTCAAAATGAAAGCCAAGCCCTCGGTCAGTCAGGAAGCTAGTTGCCCATGAACGGCCAGAAACTCCACGGACACTTTCGAAGGTGGAGCCCTTCTTTCTTTCCTCCGTGGTGGAGCCCCACTGGTTCTAACTCTACAGTACGATCGTCGAGAGAATGCTTTCCTGACACCTGTCAGTGCGACAAGTCTACTAATTATTATCATCTGCCCGGCTTTTCCCAACTATGTTGGGGTCGGCTTCCAGTATTAATACCGGACCACCGGTAAGCGACTGCCTATGTAACCTCTACAACCCAGTTACTGGGTAATACGATACCCCTTGTTAAGACTGGTTGTCAGATTTTCAGGCTTCTGACTACTCGTAACGACTGTCAAAGATCCACGAATGATAGCCGGGACCAACGGCTTAACGTGCTTCCCGAGACACAGAGGGGTCTTGGTATGTAAAGATGGTCACCCATCCACGGGCAAACCGCGGCAAGCGTAGCTTAACCTGATCGATCTAATCGTGTGGCTGTTATTACTTAGCCACGAGCCTCTTTTACTACCACATTTCTATAAATAATAAACGTCAAATTTGCAAAACATGTATTCGTTTGTATGAAACTGACAGGTGTCAAGAACGTTTCTCTCGTCGGCCACACAGTAATTAATAAAGTTGCGTTAGTCTTTTGTCTGTCAAAATTCAATTGGCAATGAATGTCATAATCTGAATAATTTTGAAGGATATCGCTAATCTAAATCTAATATAACTATTTTCGAATTTGTCACCTCAACAACGCAATGGACGTTGTTGAACTGTCAAAATGAAAGTCATTCTTACTGTTAGTGCGTTACGCACTACCCCTGCAGATAGGGCAAGAAACTCCATGGGCACTTTCGAAAGTGAAGGGTTTAAAGTATTTATTTATTTATCAAAAGTTCTCTAACTCTAATGAATAAAGTTAGGTTAGTCTTTTTGTCAAACTTTACGTGACATTTTAAACATGTGCGGCGTAGATACTACGCCTAAATAATGTTGTCGTTAATTGGTTTTGTTACTTGTATTCTAAAATTGGACGCACGTGTTGAAAAACAAATTAACGTTACATTTGTGGACATAACCTCAATTCAATTAGTGATTAATTTGGTTTTCTGCCTCGCTGGTCCAGCCGGACGATTCTGTAAAAATCTCACCGTGAAATCATAGGTGGAGTGAGCACTTACCTAATAGTGTTAATCCCAAGCGAATGACAGCTCACTCCACGCTCACTTCACCCAAGCTTTCACGGTGAGATCGTTACAGAATCGCACGGCACTTGTCCCAAGCGTTACTGCTGAACGTGGTGTCCTGAGTTCTATCAGAGAGTTGGGCAAATTGAGATTTTTTGTCCTCAGTAGCGTATTCACAAATGTTAAATGATTATATTTTTGTAAGTAGGTTTGCCCATATAATTATACACTTTCCACATCAATCATATTTTGTGCGATGGGTCGCACAGTGCGCTGGATTGGAGTGGAAATACTACAGGACACTAGTCATTGTGAAGATGGAACACACGGTGGACGTACTTGAATGAAAATACTATATTCCACTGTCAAATGTAGAGATTACTGAAGACTGAAGTCTACTAAGCCTACTGTCTTGTATCAGAAATGAATAGGAACTGACTGTTTTTTTTTTATGGCATCTTGAAGTTCAACCTATGAGGTTGTCGTCTGCTTAACCGGGCTTGTCTGTGGATGCCTCCAGCCAGTGCTTAAAATACACGCTAAGGGCACCCCCTGTGGGGTACGGACCTCAGCTTAGGGCGTCGCTGGGAGAGGGCAGCAAGGGACAGGCTGGATCGGAATTATTTAGGGACGAATTTAAAACTACAGGCTCAGCGGCGCGGGCTGGCTCGAGCAAGGGTCGGGGTTGCCATGGTAGGTATGGGACGTCGCGAGGGGCCTCGAAGGTGAGGACGGAAGGACGGCTGGCGGGACTTGTACTTTCTGAGAGTACTGATGGCCTTACTAGTCTGTAGGAGGGTCGTGGCGGTCGTGGCGTCGTCGGGGATGGTAAGGGTATGCTTCGGTCGGCGAATCCTACTTATGCGGGAGGAAGTGTATCGGGCGGGCGCCGCAATCAGGGGATTGGGGTGCTTTATGGCAGTATCAAAAAAGCGCTTGGAAAGGCGTTTCACGAACTGCTGGACGGTGGGCATTCTGAGATCTAAGTGTAGACTCTCATTGCGGACATAGAAGGGGGCTCCCGTGACCTTTCTGAGGAAAGAGTTCTGGAGGATCTGCGTTCTATGCAGGTGGTGAGGCTTAGCGTGTGCGAAGACGACGCAAGGCATAGGTCATGATGGGACGGATGACCGCGGTGTAGAGGCGCAATTTGCACTTGAGTGACAATTTGCTGCGGGCGTTCAGTAAGAAGTGGAGCGAAAGAGGCCCGAACGAGCCCTCTTTATGTGCTCTCTGAAAGTAAGGTGGTGGTCGAGGATATCACCTAAGTATTTAGCTTGCTTCCCCAAGGGTTCGGATTGCCATACATAGTGATCGGACTGGGTGATGCCAAAAGGTCTGACCGAGCCTTTGTCTTTTATATTGGTCCATAGCGTGGGTACGCGGGGGTGACAGAGATTGTTTCCCTAGCGCCACATGTGGTATTTCTACTAAAGACGCTTCTTGTCCCACGATGCGCGGTCTGGCGACGGTCGGATACCTGCCGCCCGACCCGACCCTTCGGTTCATCTCGCCTTGTTTTGTCCGCTTTCTGTTATTTTATGGTGACTGATTGGACAAGCAAGGCCCTTTCGCATGCCCAAGTGGCGTCAGTTTCTCCCTACCTTTTCCCACGCTTTGGGCCTCACAACAGTACTCGCTACGCTATTGTTTATTAAAATATATTGTAAACACATTTGGTGCCGATAACAATGTCTGCACAAAACTACAAACTACAAAATATTAAAAAGGTTACCAAGAAATGCGTATTTCAAATGGGCGCAGGCAATAATCTTTGTTTACATTACAACTAACAACACATTTAGAAACTAATAACGTACACCTGGGTATCTGCGACCACCCTCCTAATTCCGACCACTTTTTATTTTTGCTAATAACCATCTTTTGGATCATATAATCTAGTTGAGGTTTTTATAACGTATCTTTATATTAACAACGTGTAACATTAAATGCGCAAAACCTCAGACACCTCAACTGATTTTTAATTCAATTGACCTATTTCAGAGAGAAAATAAGTCATTAAAAAATTGTAAATGTTTTATGTGCTGTTTTAGTTTTACTGGCCATTCTGATCGTTTCTTGCGTCTGCGACGACGCTTTATCGAGGGAGGAGTCGTCACCGGGCCGCTGCGCCGCGCTGACATTGGCTTGCTTGACCTATTAATAAATAAACACGGCAACGTTTTTAATGAATATTTTTTGAAAAATGTGACCTATATTAAAAAGTGGTTCAAATAATTCTGCTCGTTATTCAAACTATTTTCAGGTTTTGCGCATTTAACGTTACACGTTGTATATGTTACGATATTGGAAATAACAAATAGTTAACTTGCATGTGTTTTATTTGCTATAATGATAAAGAGTGAAAAATGAATCTCCTAAAAAGAAACATCTAACTAAAAATCCTTAAATTTAGAGTTTTGATTTTTAGCAATTTTTAAATAATTTTCAAGCTTAAGGATAAATATGTTTTATTTTTTCATATATTATGCATCTTAATCTTTAAAAAATAAAATTACAAATCACGATTATCCAGTAACTTGAAAATAAGTAATTTTTTTTCGTGATTTTGAGCTGTTCAAATAGGCTTAGTAGTGGTCGGTAATCGGAAGTTAGAATCTTGATGGTCGGAAATACACGTATGCGACCATCTTGAGAATCTTCATTTATAATGAATTTTTAAAAATATTCCTCATAATTATGAAAAAAATTGTGAGACTTGTTTTTAGGGATTCTAAAAGCGTCAGAAATCCGATTTTAGAAATTTATTTTGTAGCACAGTCTTCGTGCATTGAGAAATTTAAACGACGTAGAAGTTCGGTGGTCGGATATAGGCAGGTTTACGTTAAAACAATGAATTTTTACTAAGACGCTCGGCAATAAACAAATGTAATACGCAAAATTCATCTACTTTATAAAAATCGTTATTATCACATTATACTGATAACTATTTGTTGCCCAAAAATAACACGTGTCTATAACTATTTTGTAGTAATGGGTTTCATTTTGACAGTTCAACAACATTCATTGCGTTATTACGTTGTTTGGCAGATACATTTTTGGAATGTATGGAGCAATGGATTAGCAATATGATTCAAATTGAGAGTACCTAATAGTGTGTTACGCAATTAGGGTGCTGCACACATATTTAAAAAACTAGATGAGGTCGGCGTTTCCTATCTGACTACTCTGAGAAGAAAGGCCGAAACAAACTCAGAGGTCACAGTCTCTTTTAAAGTCCAGACATAATCTTGGTCAGATCATGTGAAGACCATGTAGATTGATGTCTGAAATATTCTTTGGAGGAAAGATCCACACAGATTAAGTGGACTTGTCCAGTACACATATCTGTCTACCCCTTTATTACAGGCGTTAATGTTTTTAGCATTCCGTAGCGAAATTGCAAAAACGGAACGCTTATAATTCCGTGCTGTCAGTCTGTCCGGATCTTTGCACAGACATTTCACTCGGAGATTATTAGCTCTATTCCTATAAAAATTTAAAAGAGGGTGTTTTCCGTGCAGCTTCTCTGAGTCGGCTGCATATCAGTATTTTACATGGAGTTACTGCCATCTGACCATTACAAAACCTCAACCCAATGACTGAGCAACAATAACGTAACGTAACGTTTCTGTCATACGAGTTCGTACAAGTTAAAAGTCGTAGGTTCGAACCCAAACAAGCCCTTTACTTTGTATAAATAATTTCATCACAACTGCTCTCAAAACGGTGAAGGAAAACATCGTGAGGAAACCGGCGTGTCCTAGAACCAAACATTCGAAGACATGTGACATCTACCAACCCGCACTGGGCCCGCGTGGTGGGTTATTAGCCCACTCCTCGAAGAGAGGAGGCTCGTGTCCCAGCAGTGGGAACATTCATCATCTGCTTGCCTTTTCCCAACTATGTTGGGGTCGGCTTCCAGTCTAACCGGATGCAGTTGAATACCAGGATTTTACATGGAGCGACTGCCTAGCTGACCTCCACAACCCAGTTACTGGGTAATACGATACCCCTAGGTAAGACTGGTTGTCAGATTTTCGGGCTTCTGACACCCGTAACGACTCGCAAAGATCTACGAATGACAGCCGGGACCAACGGCTTAACGTGCTTTCCGAGGCACAGAGGGGTCTCGGTATTTAAAGATGGTCTCCCATCCACAGAACAACCGCGGCAAGCGTAGCTTAACCTGATCGATCGACTAGCCTCTAGCCTCTAGCAGTGGGAACATTATAGGCAGATTATGTTTCCCGTCATAAATGTGGTGAACTTTTAATTAGTATGACTACTATTCACAGTGTTTTTCTTTACCACACAAGATTAAAATGTTATCAGAGAACTGTGAACTAGTTACATTACTTTTTTGGGTTCCGTAGGAGCTTGAAACAAAACAAAACGAAGAGAGACGAAGGGGATGGGCAGACGACAAGGGTACAGAAGCGTGGCGAATGGCATAAGCAAAGAAAGGAGTGAATACGGACTGTGAATGATCATGATCATCGAAGTAATACCGACCCGTAATTCACCACATTGCAAATACCTATACAGCGTGTAACGGAAAGGGGGTATCAACCCCGAAGGAGGTGAATGTGCTCATGAAACTCAACAACTTTCCCCAAAGAACATAGGTCGAAAAATGAAAAAAAAATTGGCCCTCCCATAGTAAATCAATCAGCTGGTAGTCAGTTTTGTAAGAGAGGGCCAAATTTTTTTTTCATATTTCGACCTATGTTCTTTGGGGGAAGTTGTTGAGTTTCATGAGCACGTTCACCTCCTTCAGGGTTGATACCCCCTTTCCGTTACACGCTGTATATGTTGTGTCATGGAAATCAAAACTAAATTACCTTAGAAAGAGATAACCACATCTGCAATTCTGCCCCCTAATTGCATAACACAATATCAGTTACAATCTGAATCATTTTGAAGCGTATTGCTAATCCATTGCTTCATATGATCGAAAAATTTGTCTGCTCCACAACGTAAATAACGCAATGAATGTTGTTGAACTGTCAAAATGAAAGCCATGGCTACTGTTCGTGTGTTACGCAACTAACCCGCAGATCAACGGGAAAACAAACCGGCATTCATTCATTCATTCATTCATTCAAAAAATAATTATAAAAAAAAACGTTCGACATTTTCTCGCTATAATATTCAGGCCGTCCCAGAAGTCGACGTCAAGCCGGAATCGGGTAATAGGCAAAGCGATAATAGTTATCAGAAAAATATAAAAAAATAAAAAACTTAATCTAACTTGCAAAACTCGCATAGTACTTACATTTTTGAAGTGAAAACTTCTTTAGCGGCGTTGTATGTACAATTTTTTTGTAACGGGTAAATAATGTAAAACTCGCGTCAGGACAAGTGACCCTGATCGAAAATTCGTAAGACTGATGGTGAGTACACAGTCGGCGGCGCGGCGTAGGCGAGGAAGTATCCCCCTCACTTTCTACGGCGCGGCGAAAATGTATGCCTGCGCGGCTGCGCCTGTTGTTTAATTTAGGTGGGGCAGGGTGCTTGCGCGAATGTTCGTGTGTGTTTATGTTACAGAAACAAACTTAAATGAATGAATTAATTAGAATTGTAGTTAGAATGTATTGATAGTCTTGAAGGTACATCTCTCGACAATAAATCTGCAATTTGGGAACTACAGATAACTGGTGGAACATATGACACACCTCCGGTGGACGTGAAAAAATTAAAAAAGTAATAAAATAATGGTTCTGGTAATAATGATGGTGAAAAAGTTGTCGAAATTATGGATGGAAGTTGATTTTTCTGAGAGATAAACTTTTTAATGTAATATAAATTGTCATGTTTGTGCAAGATAGCGCAATAAATAAATATTGTATTCTACGACATAAATGATAGTACTTTTATACTGATAATTAAAGCAATTCGTGCAAAATGATTCCCTAACCATTCCAAAATATAAAAAATGCACAACGTTAATATTTAAGTTTTCACTTCTGCCGGCACTCCCGGAGTGCAACCCGTCGTTTTTTTTTTCAGTAGAGTCAGTCAAAGTTAGACGAAGTATTCATTTTGAACATTTGGTTGGGCAAAAAGTGACATTTTCTTCCAAGCTGGAGCAGTTGGCTTTACATTTTAGGCAAGAGTTTACAGAACAATTATTCAGGATTCAATAACAAAAAAAAAAAGTTAAGATTTGTAGCAACAGGAGTGAAAAGAATGTCACAGCGCGCAGATTTCTCGATACGTTTTTTTATAATTATGCCAATAATATTTAAAATACACAACTTAGATTCTTTAAAACATTTTTCTGATAACTATTATGACTTGACCCGATTCCAGCTTGACGTCGACTTCTGGGACACCCTGTATACTGAACTGAACATAAAAAAATGAAGGCGAAAAACCGACTCCTGAAACTAATTATACGTATAATATTTCCTACAGACGGAACCCTATTCACAACTTGCTTTCGAATTTGGCCACATATATTAACATAATCGCTTTGTTTTCCTGTTATTTAGGTCAAAGTTGTTTCGTTATCAGTGTTGCCACTCATGTTATCAACAGTTTAATACTTATATTTTTTTGTTTAAATAAGTACTAAGTATTTTTTTATATTTAAAATTGGTTCATGACACTATTCAATCTGCCTAGACAACTATGTCGGGGTCGGCATTCAATCTTACAAGATGCAGCTGAATACCAGTATTTTACATAGAGACTGCCTATCTGACCTCCACAACCCAGTTACTGGATAACACGATTCCCCTTGGCGAGACTGGTTGTCAGACTTTCGGGCTTCCGATGACCCGTAAAGACTCTCATAGATACTCTTGGATCTGACACCCGGGAACAATGGGTTAACGTGCTATCTTATGTATCGGTATGTGAAGATGGTCACCCATTCACGGACCGGTCGCGGCAAACGTAGATTAACCTTATCGATCCACCCGTGCGGCTGTTATAACTTAGCCACGAGCCCCGAGATTATTTTTCGTAAATCACCAAAAATAAAACTAGGGTGTGGCAAATACAACGTGTAACGTTAAATGCGCAAAACCTCAGACACCTCAACTGATTTTTAATTCAATTGACCTATTTCAGAGAAAATAAGTCATTAAAAAATTGTAAATGTTTTATGTGCTGTTTTACTGGCCATTCTGATCGTTTCTTGCGTCTGCGACGACGCTTTACCGAGTGAGGAGTCGTCGCCGGGCCGCTGCGCCGCGCTGACATTGGCTTGCTTGACCTATTAATAAAATAGACACGGTAACGTTTTTAATGAAGATTGTTTGAAAAATGTGACCGTTATTCAAACTATTTTCAGGTTTTGCGCATTTAACGTTACACGTTAAGTATAAATCTAATATCTGAAGAATTCCCCGTCTCGTCTAGTTTTATAAAGTTCAATCAATATAATATGCATTGGCAAGCCCCTTTTATCAAAAAAATATTCAAATTCGACGTCCAATCACAGCTCTCCGTTAACTATGACGAAAAGGGGTGAAACTTGCCCTTTATTTAAAACACACAGTGCACGTCCAAATTGCCTACAAATAAAAAAAGTAGTTAGGTATAATACCTAAGATCAGCATGTCGATTCTGTAAAAATCTCACCGTGAAAACTTGCGTGGAGTGAGCTGTCAGTGTCATCCCACTGATGCTAGGGATTGACCAAGAATACATTTACAATCGTAATCGAGATTTTAATAATATTTTCTATGCTAATGATAATGATAAATGATAAATGATTTATTTTCTGTAAGTAGGTTTGTACAAACACTTTTACATGTCAATCATATTTTTTTTTTAAACTAGATGAGGTCGGCGTTTCCTATCTGACTACTCTGAGAAGAAAGGCCGAAACAAACTCAGAGGTCACAGTCTCTTTTAAAGTCCAGACATAATCTTGGTCAGATCATGTGAAGACCATGTAGATTGGTGTCTGAAATGGTCTTTTGAGTAAAGAACCACACAGATTGAGCGGACCTGTCCAGTCAGTGCACGCATTTGTCAAAAATCGTGCAGCTCAACTCAGAACTTGAGGAGCCTTACGATTCGACGAACAATACCAATGAAAGGACATTTGGGTAGGCCGCATAAATTACTCAAACTGCCAGGTCATGATTAAAACTAACTAAGAAGGAAAACAGAAAAAAGAAATGACCCACATAGTCTTCACACTCACAATAATAATAATAAAAAATAAGATACTTTACTAAGTAAATATCCATGTCATTGTTTATATAATATTCATCAATGTCAATGTGTATATAAAAATCCGGAAATAATCTTTGATCTTTGAGGACTATGTAGATTGATGTCTGAAGTGGTCTTTTGAGGAAAGAACCACACAGATTGAGTGGACCTGTGCAGTCGGTGCACGCATTCGTCAGTAACCGTGCAGCTCAACTCAGAACTTAAGGAGCTCAACGATTCGACGAGTAATACCAAGGACAGCACATTTGTGTAGACCGCATAAACCACTCAAACTGCCTGACCATGATTAAAACGGAAACAATGACCCACATAGTCCTCACATTCACAATAATTAAAATAATATAAGACTTTAAACAGTAAATGTTCATGTCATTCTGTATATAAATAGATATTTAGAAAGAGAAAAAAAAAACAAAAGTGTAAATCAGCAAAAAATAAAAAATAAACAACATTCACTGTCTAGACCTATTGGAGCAGCTCAATCCCAAGCTTTTTTGTCCTCAATATAGTCTTTTACAGTATAATAGGCTTTCTGGCATAGTTTTAGCTTTATAAAAGATTTGAATTTATTAATGCTTAGTTCTTGAATGTGGCTAGGAAGTTTATTATAAAAACGTATACATTGGCATCTAAACGAGCCACCTATTTTCTTGAGCCTTGTTGTAGGAACAACAAATTTGTGTTTGTTCCTAGTATTTATGTTATGGATATCACTGTATTTTTTAAACAGATTAATATTTTTATGTGCATACAAAAGATTATCATAAATGTACTGAGAAGGCACAGTCATTATATTAATCTCTTTAAACTTGTCTCTGAGGGAGTGTCTGGGACTTAATTTATAAATGGAACGAATTGCCCTTTTTTGTAAAATAAAAATTGTCTGAATATCGGCGGCATTTCCCCACAACAGAATACCGTATGACATCACACTATGAAAATAACTAAAGTAAACTAAACGGGCTGTCTCTAAATCAGTTAAATCACGAATTTTCCTAACGGCGTATGCTGCAGAGCTAAGCTTTTTTGACAATTTATCTATATGGGGGCCCCATTGAAGCTTGGCATCCAAAGTTATGCCTAAGAATACAGTGGAATTTTCGGGTTTTAACTGTTCACCCTTTATGAGAACACGAGTTTCTACTAGTCTAACATTTGGTATCGTAAACTTAATACATTTCGTTTTTTTTTCGTTAAGAAGTAGATTATTAACATTAAACCAGCTAACTACTTTTGCGAGGGCACTATTTATACTGTAAGTAACCAGCTGTTGACGTTTGAGTTTAAATAAAAGTGAAGTGTCATCTGCAAACAACACTATATCATGTTCGTCCTTTATGAGGTAAGGCAAGTCATTGATATAAATAATAAATAAAAATGGTCCAAGTATTGAGCCCTGTGGGACGCCCATTCTTACTACAGATCCGGGTTAATTTCTTCGGGCTAATTCTTTCTATTGATCATTTCATTATACATAATTTCAAAACTAGTATTTTAGTTGTCAAATCACTATTTTGTGGGGTTAAAATAAAATAGCAAAACAGAAACTTAGTCAAAATATCAATTTAATTTTTTTCTTCTTTTTTCCTAGACTAGTATGACTAGTCTTTATTTCCTAGATTAAAACACCACAAAATAGTAATGTTTTGACAATTCAAATACTAGCTTTGAAATTATATAAAATGATCAATAGAATTAGCATAAAAAATACTATCAAAATCTCGATTATGACTGTAAATGTAATCCCTAGTATCAGGTGGGATGACTGACAGCTCACTTCATGCTCACTTCACCTAAGTTTTCACGGTGAGATGGTTACAGAATCGCACTGAATGTATCTTATCATAATTAGGTAGTTATATTATTAATTGCTTATGTAATTTAAATAATTGTTGGTTCTATTTTCAGCCATGTTTATCAAACAAGCAAATGCCTACTTTTAAAATTTTTGTAATAAGTACATTATTTTTATATCTGTATTTATCTAATTCTTCGGCACGTCTGTCTGTATGTCACTGAACTACTCCTAAACAGCTAGTGCGATTCTTATGAAAATTATTGTGTGTGTTTTAGTGGGTCCCTGGATGGTTTAACCCTACAGAGCATATTTTTTTTTTTTTTTCTTTTGGCTTCGCACGGTTTGTGCATTCAGCCAGTGTCACGTTTTCATCTTATATCACAATGGAAAAAAAGGTAGGGAAACGAAAAAGGATAACGGAATTAATTATATCGGGATTTAGTGATTGTATCTATAGGATCAGTATTTACAACGAATAGAGTAATTAGCTAAATATATACAATGACGAAAAGTTATAACTTAATATTATTAAAAGTAATGAATGAGACTATACATTTATATACAGGAAAGCTATTTGTACAAAGTAAAGAAAGTATTGAGGTAGGAAAAGGAGTACCAGAGCATATTGTCCCACATAATGGGACATACCGAAACATGTCTTATACTTATTTCAAAAATCGATCCAAGTAGCGTAATCTAGTGTTGACAAGATTAACTATTATGTATTTGAGTTTCGAATTTAGTACCAAATATTTTGGATAGATCTGAATAAACATTTAATTATTTATATTTTCTTCAAATCGGTAGGTGTGTAATTTGAATACGATTAACGAGCGGCGTATAATAATAGCAAAAAAATGATAAAATTGAATCTTTTCAGTGTGGAAATGATTATTAGAAGTAAGTTCATGTTCATATTTGTCATTTGACGTGTAATCTTGTAATTTCATTGATACTACGTAACACAAATTCACTTTATAATGCGTGCTGTGCCATATATGGGTCATACACAAAAACATACGTTTCTATTGAGTTATGATTTTTGTAAATATTTTTTCGAGAAATGGCATCATATTTGCAGGCTAGCGTAATTTTTTTAAGCCGATAAGAAAATTCATGCTCTGTAGGGTTAAATTTACAATTGGACCAGGAAGATGGCGCTGTTCGGGCAGGACATAGAGAATATAACCACTAGAGAGCGTATGGGCCGATTTCTTCGAAGCACACGACTCACTACTGCGGGCCGGGGGATGAGGAAGAACGCGCGGCTGCAATTGGTCAGTTCAAGGTCAAGTTGCATCGTTAGGGCTGCTTTACTTCATTAAGAGAAAATAGTCGATATCGATAAAATGGATTTTAACATTATAATAAATACTAAATCAAAATCATAGAAATAATATTTAATCAAAATCAATCAATTACAAAAAAAAAATCCCGGAAATGGACTGATCGGCCCCGGTCGGGGACAGAAAGAACTAAAAAATCCCGGAAAATACAAAAAAAAAAAACCGACGAACTCAAAACCGAGGAGGTTCTCAGTTCGTCGGTATTTCTTTTTTGAAGTCGGTTAATAGTAGATAGTTATTTTATTAAAGTATGTGAATTGAATAAAAAATGTATTCATTTTATTTTTCTCGATATCAACTTTCAGCTATTAAAGATAACAGCACTATTTTTTACGATAAACATACAAAAGGAAAGAAAGGGATAGAAGCATAAGAATTGTCTAATACAAGAACGAGACTTTTCCAAAAGACATCAACGCGCGACTCAAAAAGTGTGCTCGTTTACCCAGCCACCATTTTAAATAGACCCCTGCAGTGGCTTATAATCTGATTAAATCAAAAATAATTTTTCGTAATGTTTATGTACCGATGAAAAGTTATGTCATCCTTTTTGTAACTAGATGTCTAAGAATGTTTCCCACACCACTTCACCGCGCATGAAGGCATTTTGATGCGTTATAATTGCATAAACGTTATAAAAAAATTATATTAATTTAGCGTGCACGCAGGTCTAACACTTGGACACAACTAAAATTGCTACTAGTACCGTAGCCTATACATAGGCGACAAAATACTAATAGTTTTCGTGCGTCGGGGCACTGTATACGCAGTCAAGTGGTTATAATAGTCTTTGGGGCAGGACAACGTCTGTGAGATCCGTTAGTGTGTGAAAATACAGGCGTTTCTGACACAAGACATGTGTTACGCAATCATCCCTCTGGCTTCAGATTCAGATTCATTTATTTATTGTAAAACATAGGTACCTACATTATAAGTTATTATTTGGTAACACATTGAGGGCGCTTTGCTTTGCCTCTAGGGCGTACAAAAGTAGTAATAGGTACATGCAATATAATTAAAACAAGTAATTAATATAGATATATGAACCACAAATAAACAATTAAATAAATTAGATCATCTATCAAATTAAAAATTTTCAATCACACTGAACAAAGTAGATTAGATAACTTGATAAATTATGTGTACTGAGAAAAAATAAGGCTTCTGCCCGTGATTTGTGAATTTAGTTAAAAAAAAAACTGCTATCAAACGATTCCAACCTTGACTCAGATTCAGTTTGAATTTTTAAGCGAGTGAGGTGCGCGAGCGCACGTTGAGAATCAATAACAAGTATGTACTTCGTTGAGTAACATTAAAAAGTGGAAAGAGAAAAAAATAGGTCATATTAAATTAGCTAGAGTAACTCAGCAGACGTGATGGGAATCGATATGTAAACATGATAAAAAAAAAACGATGATATTTTATTTTAGGGCGTTGACCCTAAAATAAATCTCGATTATGATTGTAAAAGTATGCTTGGTCAATCCCTAGTATCAGGTGGAATGACACTGACAGCTCACTCCACACTCACTTCATCTAAGTTTTCACGGTGAGATGGTTACAGAATCGCACTGCAGGGTCGTTACCAGTTGGCCAACACTGCTCTTATTATTTCACTTCAACTCATCCATAACTCGGCTGAACCGGAATTGCGCATGGTAGACTAATGGCAAAACAAAAAAAAAAATAAACTGTCAAGTGCAAGTCGGACTCGCGCACCGAGGGCGGTAGATATGTGGCGGTGTGTACTACTGTGGTTTTCCAATTTTTCCTTTACTTATGCTTCATGACATTGCGTCTTGCCAAATTTAATGATTCTAGGTCAACGTTAAGTACGGGTTTTGATTCCCTTGCAAGTGACCAAAATATGCGGCACAAACGGAACATAAACGCCCGTTTCTTTTGATTGCGTTGATTTAGAAGTTTAATTTTTTTAACTGATTCAAGGGATTGCAGCCCTGAGTATTTTATATTAATTTCAACTTGATAATTCTACGCGTTCCTGAGAAAAAGGGTCTAGACAGACAGACAACGCAGTGATCTTATAAGGGTTCCCTTTTCCGTTATAGGAACGGAACTCTAAAAAAGAAGGTTTTTACTTATTAATACTTACAAATTATCAGCACCATCCTTTGGTATTTGGTACATACAGCGACACATCAAGCCATACATTTCAAGTTTTAGCTACAACCTCGCATTGTATATATAGGTTTTTCGTACAAACAGAAGTCAGCTTTTTTTTTTAATAGTTTGATGTGTAGCCGTAGGTAGGTACACAATATTCCGTCGTCACGTCCGTCGTGTTCCTAATAATTACGTCTTTTGATGATATTAACTGCGGATACATTTGACCGTTAGGCTTGATACGCACGAGCGCTTTTTCAACGTACGTTCTCACGACAGCACTTTTTGTTCTCTTTTTAACAATACATACTTGGAAGGGGAAAATTAATACCCAGTTTTTGAATTGAGAATTTGTAATTGAGAACTTGACAAAATCTACTTTGGCAATACTTGAGTTAGAGGATTGTATTGATGGATTTAATTAATAAAATTCTGTAAAAAAAATACTTACATCTTCTGGTCGCGAATCATACCTTGTTCAACATATAACCTGCCACTGACTGGGAAATTGCAAAAACCGTAAGAAAATTTAAATTTCGCGAGGTACCGCTTCCGCCCACGCCCAGGGAGTTGTACTGCTGATTATTAGATTTATAATTCTGTAAAGCCATATTCGTTATGGTTGAATCATATTAAATTTTTAATTCAAAACCGGGTATAAGTGGATTGAAGGTATGTATATACCTTAGGTAGAAAATTAAAAATCAAGTGTTGTCTTAACTTTAATAATAAACTAATACTTAGTAGGTATTCTTATCAATTAATAATTAAAAATATATAATTAACTGACTTTTTGTCTTAAATTAATTGCTATTATCTGTTTTATTTTCGTTTGGTGGTGCGAGAGTAATCGTGTAGTTATGTCCCGTCATAGTACTAGATATCGGGGTTATCCCATCAACTGTTATGATATTGGAACTAGTATTTATTAGTTCCTTACTTAATACCATACTCCGACTAGTATTTGCTGCTTGAGAGTTAGCTTTTAAAATAGTGTTTATAATTTCAACTTGAACATTCGAAAAGACATCAGCTGGGAGTTTTTTTAGCAAACAAGTTATGTATTTTATAAAAGTGCCTAATTCATCATTTTCTTCTTCTTTTTTCGGTTTTTTAAGCGGGATATCGTCGGAGCTGTAAAGGCTGTGTAACCGTTCGCGTTTTTTGGCGGGTTTTGGAAAAGATTTATGTTTTTCTTTGTGTTTTGTTACATTTTCTGTTGGCTCTTGTTCTAGGTAAACTATCTCTGTATATGTGTTTTCGTTGTCGTCGTCTCCGTTGGAGGCTGCGTCTGAGTCCTGGTCTTTATTCTGTGGAAATAGAATTTCGTATTAGCATATACGAAGGCGTCGATGTCGTGATGGCTTAGTGATGATTCTACTGGCTCAGTGATGATGAGTCTACTACTACTATTATATAGAAGCAAGTTGACCCCCGCTGACACATACATTTGTTACTGCGCAGTGACTCACCTCATGTTCAGAGCCACCATGACATTGCATCAGGACGCTGTACTTGCCCGGATTTGAACCCATAACCTCATTCATGAGAGGCGAGGCATTTATCAATGGGCCATCGACAAAGTTTATTAATTATCTTATTAATTTTCATAGCATTTCACACATTCGAAATTTTCAGGAGTAGGTCATAAAGTCAGTTTTTACCTGTAAAAGCTGCAGCAGCAGCTTCGGATGGTTGTCCTTCAGATGTGCCTTCAGTTCATCATACTCGTTGCTTAGAGTAATATGGCAGACGGTACACTGAGCCCTCTTCCCCGAGCCTGTGTCGAAGTAGCTCCACACGTCAGTGACTTTCAGCAACTCCTCACACGCATCATCTGCGAAAAACATAGAAGAGTAAAGGAGCTGCTTTAAATAGGTAAAGAGAAAGGTGTTTTTCTCTCGTATTGGTATGAATAACTCCGTGGCCCCGAGATACACGCTCAAACTACTCGTGTCTTGCGACAACGACTGCGAGGAAAAAAAATTAAAGATTTTGGATTTTTTGGTCCGCCAGTTACTCAACTGAACCGAGCGCTCGGCGCATCCTGGACAGTCACACCCAACACCTTATTTGATTAGCCATTTCTTTCCTTGCGGTGGTTGGGCTAACGCCCGCCTGGTTTGCGACCAACCTCCCTCCTCCCGTCTGCTGTGTTTCGTCGATGCGTAGGAGTTCCAGTGCCTTAGGCATCTTCTTAGAACGCTCGTTCCATAATAGACCTCATCCATCGCTTTTCATCAGGCGTGATCGAGGTCAAGAGCGTGCCCATTCGCAATAAAAAAAATGTAAATAAGAAGTTGTTTAGAATATGCCACGAATCACCGCGATGTGACTTGCGGAAACATGTTACGCCACGCGTGTCACTAGTCGCATTACTCGAGGCCGTGATCCCCTGATAAAAAAAAAATCAGCTGTTCCTACATTTATGTTCGCATAACTCGTCAAAATGTAGAGAACTGTTATTTTTTTTTTTCGCTATTTTAGGTTTGGTCCCATAGTAAAAGTTGATGGTTGGTGGTTGGTTGTTGTTGGTTTTGTGTTTTTGTATTTCTTTCTAGAAATAAAAATATATTTATTTTTTGCAACAGGGACTGAAAGGGGGTCTTAAAAATACGAAGTGGGGCCACTAGGGCAGGTGGAGTATCATATGGAAGAGTGCTGTTTGCACATTCTCAAACATTTTTTCTTTTTTTTAGGCCTCATATGTAGTTTTCGACTTTTGATGAAAAATGTAAAAAAAAATACCCCCTGATCTCCCAAGTTTGCATAGAGAAAAATCTGAAATTATTCTACGTCATAGCAGTTTATGTAACGATTACAGGAACAATAAAACGATGTCCCTAAACAGCACTTTTATTGAAAAAAAAAAAAAAAATTTGCGGAAACCTCGGTGCGTGAGTCCGACTCGCTCTTGACCGGTTATTTTTGTGTTGGTTTCACTTCGTTCGCAAGATTTTGACCAAATACGGTATTACTAAACGACCACATGGTATTACACCACATGCGTTCACCACGTGGTCATTTTTCTGTAGTAGTAGTAAGTCTTGCCCTGAGTTGGAAGGTAGTCTTAGAGATTTAATAGAGATATTTCATGTATACATGAAATATCTCTTTGTATTGGTATGAATGAAATATAAAAGAAAACTCATGCTGCGGTTAATAGCCAGCCATCCGGGTTTTAGCTGGAATGACTGCCCATCATAATTTTTTGGGCAGAATTCCAGATGGACATGTTCCGTCAAAAGAGTCTGTTACAACACACTTTTCTTGAACAAATCATTAGGTTTTTTTTTAAACTACTTCTGCCGGTCGATTCTGTAAAAATCTCACCGTGAAATCATAAGTGAAGTGAGCTTGAAGTGAGCAGTGTCAATGGTGTTAATCCCTAATGATAGCTCACTCCACGCTCACATCACCCAAGTCTTCACGATGAGATGGTTACAGAATCGCACGGCTGGTCAAATGGCGGGAGTCGTCGGGGAGTGTCCTCCAGCTAAGTTATGTTGAAGTTCTTGTTTCTAAGTGATATAATTTCCATTTCAACAATTATCAACTTTATAGCAATGTTGATTAAGTTGATTTTAAAATGTTCTAAGATATATACTTAAAAAAAAAAAACAGAAATCTAAAATACAAACTCTATATTGTATTTATTAAAGTTATTATTCCAAAGACTTGTATTTGTTTATACTGGATGAGTTTTTTTACAGTCTACAATTTTTTACAGACTGTTCTACTCATGAATATGAACAACTTAGTATTGAGTATTGAACTCTGAAATCACGAAAAAAATCGCCTGTTTAATACAAAAGTTAAATACCTATTAGACCAAAATGTATGAAACAGCAGATTTTTTTTTTCGTGATATCAGAGTTGGCCGCATAGTGAAAGTTGCTCATATTCATGGGTAGAACACCCTGTAAACATTTAGACACGGTAAAAACAAATCATGCAGTACACCTATAGTAATAGTATATAAGATACATTCGAATTCCTTCAACGAGCTTATCGTTGGATTTCGACGTTTAAGAAAAAAAACAAAAAATCAGAACTTAACAGTTATAGGTACTGTCCGCGCGCGAGCTCCGAGGAATGATAAGGAATGTTGTACGTCAACATTCCTTATAAAGTTGTGATTTAGTCGATATTGCACTGTCGATACTAATACATCTTGAGCCTCCGCGCGAGTGTACTTCATGAAATCATTTTATGAGGGTATTATGTACTTGAAATAAAAAAAAAATGATGAAAATAAACTCTCCTCACGCACTTCAATAATAAATGAGTCGACAACATTCTCCATTAAGCCATCCCTTTGACAGTAATGTTCCTCTAATGCTAAAACATGTTTATCATATCCACACCAATCTTCTTTTGTGACATGCGTGATAGCTTTTTCGGTGATCTTCTTCAGTCTCGTCAGAGAAAAATCTGAAGTAATGTTGTGTTCCCTAACGAGCCTTTTAACTTTTGCCCATGCGAGCTCTATTGGGTTCAAGTCACACATATAAGGCGGTAATCGCATTACATCGTGAATTCGTGACAAAACAACATAATTATAAATGCAGTACTATTTATAGTAGAAAATAGCACTACCTACTATCGCAAAATTAAAAATGACTCGATAAGCGTGTTCTCGCGTCAAGGTCGACACTAGTACTGGGAGAGTGCGGGGGATGGAGCGACGGTCGGGCGCGGCGCACACCCGCCCGCTTCCTCAGCCACCGATTCCTCGGAGCTCGCGCGCGGACTGTACGTATACTACCTATGCATTGCTGATTTCACTAACTCACTAACTCCAGGAATTTTAACACTAACTTTGACTAACTCCAGGAATTACCAGCTAAACCTTTAGTACCTACACTGAATTGTGACAAATTATACCATATAATGTACGAGGAAAAATATACATATTTCATACTCATCATGATGATTCATTTACAAAGTACCTACGTTATAGCTGAATGCCATTTCAAGTAATTATTATTGTTATTACGAATTTTCAAATAATAATACGTTTATGAAATAATTTTGTATGCGTCCTGTGTAACCTAACACGTAGACACTTCCCTGTATCGATAGGAAGTATAACTACTAAACCTGGTCATCATTATCTGCCTAGCCAAACCCGACTATGTCGGGGTCGGCTTCCAGTCTAACCGGATGCAGCTGAAAATCAGTATGTTACATGGTGCGGCCTATCCGACATAAACAACCCTTTACTGATTTTATGATAGTTACTGGGTCACACGGTAACCCATGGACGGCGCGCAAACTGAAACCATGAATTCAGCATATGATTCTAGACTCCCTGGTGAAGAAATTATTCGTCAGGGGTTTCAGAATCATGTACTGAATTCATGGTAACAGGTTGCGCGATAACACCCTGTAGAAAATACAGAATAAAGTGAAGATTTTACATCTATTTTATTATCTATAGAAAAGAGGTTAGAGTGGACACGATGATAGAAAAAAAAAACATGTGTGCAGTTCACAATCGATAGAAGTGAAACCTTCAATAAATAAATATTTATGTAAACGATACACGTGTACACACCACGGTTGTTATGATGCTTTTACCCAAGCTTCGTAATACGCAGGCGCGTACACACGTACTAAGACACGTACAAGGCTCGGACCCAAGCGTCGTGCGTAGCACGTACCACCACTATCAGCGTATTAGCTTTCTGCTTGAAGGCGCCCAGAGCAGTACCGACAATCTACGTAGACTTACGAATATTCCCGAACGTATGAAGATGGGAGAGGGTACGGACCAGCGCACAAAGATAAAATAAAAATAAGTTTATTAACACAAAAACCTTAATACACAAAGCTCATACAATATACTCATAGGAACATTAAACTTTGGGAAACAAAGGTTGCGAGATGAGATCACAAATATAAGAAACACCGTATAACGCCTTCTATCTCATTCTCTCGCACGTTAAATCCTATAGATGTATGTGTTTATCTCTTTTTACCGTCGCTTTTTCGTTTCATTGAGTATCAAATCAAAACGATGCTAAATAAGTTTTCACTTCAAAAAAAATCTGTCATCGTGTCCACTCTACGTCGATCTCGCAACAAAGGAGGACTGCTATGAAAATAGTATATACAGCCGGTCGATTCTGTAAAAATCACACCGTGAAATCATAAGTGAAGTGAGCAGTGTCAATAGTGTTAATCCCTAATGACAGCTCACTCAGATAGTCACAGAATCGCACGGCAGGATGCCTTAATTTTTTATTTGGGGGTGAAAGGTTATAGCTACAACAAGGGTAGCAGCTTAACTCAGCCCGTCTCTATCTTGCACTTGTAATTTGTGTCAAGTAACGTTTATAGATTTCGGCCTTAGCCTGTGTTGGAAAAAAAAAGCGCTGAATGAATGAATTAATTTTCTCAACAATGATGGGGTAGGCTTCTAATCTGATCGGGTGAAACTGAATATCAGTATTTTACATGGAGCGACTGCCTATCTGACCTCCACAACCCAGTTACTGGGTAACACGGTACCCCTTGGTAAGACTGATAGTCAGGCTTTTGACGCTGATTTTTATTATTATAGGATAAATAAAACGTAGGAAATTACTATGATAAAAATGTTTATTCATATTAAGCCTTTTCTATCTTAGACCTAGTTATTCTTTGACTACACTCTCAGTAATTTCGTTCAACTTTTCAGCAGTTTCGTTCGACTGAACAACAGTGTACCTCATCGGTATCGGTACATTTGTATCATTTTCATTCTTTCTATTTTTTATAATTTCATAATTGGCGACCACCGTCGGGGTTTCCAAAACCGTTTTACTAGAAAGAATCTGTTTAATTATGTCACTCTGTAGATGATCGGAAACGGGTTTAGGCAATTCTTTTAATAAAGAAACGACGTATTGGCCGAAATAATCTAAGCTTCCCATAGGGCTAATGGGCGTATACGTCGGTGTCGGTTTTATTGACAGTTTTGACTCTTCGGAACAGGTATCTCTGGTAGTGTGAACCTGTTCTTTTGGTATTTTTTTGATTATTTTGGTTGGAACGTTTATCAGATTTTTCTTTGGGGTTGGTGGTTTGATTAAATCGTCGACTGAGTCTTCTAAGTGTTCTTCGTTCAGGTATACTGCGTCCATATCCTTCGGCTGGTCCTGAGGGAGAAAAACATGTTATGAGTACTGGAGCGTTGAGTTTCTCCGTCTCTCTATGCCTGAGATTTTTCAGGTTCGTCGCCTGGTCGTCTTACAAAACAAACAGCTTTCACTTTATAGAACAGAATTTATTTCTGCACAAAAACACAACGTAATAATATCCTACAGTTTAAAACACTAGGGTTAAATAATTATAGTCTGTGTTCGTTTGTCACTTAGAGGAAGCGGGTTGCGCGGAAAGACTGGGAGTACGTGCTCACTAGTTCCAGCCACGTGCTGCACTACAGTGCAATCACGGGGTATATTTAGCGAGGTGGCTTTATACGTAACTAGTTCCGGCCACGCGCTGCACTACGGTGCAGTCACGTGGTGTACTTAGCTAGTAAAGCCAGCTTTCTCTTAGGATGGTATCACACGCTTGCTGCACTCCAATACAGTCAAGGGCGCCCTCTTCTGATAAAAGCTTGGGAGTTGTCTGATGCCATTTTTTTTTTTTTTTGTTTATGGCATCTCGCAGTTCAACCTATGAGGTTGTCGTTTGCTTAAGCGGGCTTGCTTGTGGATCAATAAATTGAGGCCTCCAGCCAGGACTTAAAAAACTTAAAAACTAAGCGGTAAGACGGTGAGGACTGAAGGACGGCTGTCGGGACGGGGATGGTAAGGGTATGCCTCGGTCGGCGTATCCTACTTATGCGGGAGGGAGTGTATCGGGCGGCCGCCGCAATCAGGGGATTGGGGTGCTTTATAGCAGTATCAAAGAAGCGCTTGGAAAGGCGCTTCATGAACTGCTGGACGGTGGGTATTCTGAGATCTAAGTGTAGACTCTCATTGCGGACATAGAAGGAGGCTCACGTGACCTTTCTGAGGAAACGGTTCTGGAGGGTCTGCATTCTATGCAGGTCATGATGGGACGGACGACCGCGGTGTAGAGGTGCAATTTGCACTTTGAGTGACAATTTGCTGCTGGCGGTCAGTAAGGAGTGGAGCCTGCGGGTACCTGCTGCCCGACCCTTCGGTTCATCTCGCCTTGTTATGGCTGCGTTCTCTTATTTTATGGCTTAAAGTAATGAACGTAGAAATACGGCACGCTACAGTACTAAATTTTCCCTTGATCTTTATTCTCATTGTATTAAGGTTGTTGTTGGTTTGCTGCCACTGAAGTCTGTCAAAATCACAGTGATCTTTATTCTCGTTATAAAAAGGATGTTGTTGGGTTGCTGCTGTCAGAGGTAAAATATAGTGTTTTTATCTCACAAAGCGACACGCTCTACTTGTGGTTACCAAGTGTACAAATACTCTGTGAATGTGTGTGTTATGTGCTTACGCTACTCTTCTTCATGCACACATTCACTGCGTGTCTGTACACATAGATATCACAAGTAGAGCTCGTGTCGCTTCGTCCGATAAAAATACTATATTTTACCTTTGACAACAGCACCCCAAGAACAACATTAGAATAGAATATACAACGTGTAACGTTAAATGCGCAAAACCTCAGACACCCCAACTGATTTTTAATTCAATTGACCTATTTAAGAGAGAAAATAAGTCATTAAAAAAATTGTAAAGGTTTTATGTGCTGTTTTAGTTTTACTGGCCATTCTGATCGTTTCTTGCGTCTGCGACGACGCTTTATCGAGGGAGGAGTCGTCACCGGGCCGCTGCGCCGCGCTGACATTGGCTTGCTTGACCTATTAATAAATAGACACGGCAACGTTTTTAATGAAGATTTTTTGAAAAATGTGACCTATATTAAAAAGTGGTTCAATTAATTCTGCTCATTATTCATCTAACTATTTTCAGGTTTTGCGCATTTAACGTCACACGTTGTATAGAATAAAGATCACAGTTATTTTGACCCGCATCCTAATTGCGTAACACACTACTCGTATTACTCTCAATTTGAATCACTTTGAAGCAAATTGCTAATCCATTGCTCCATATGTTCGAAAAATTTGTCTGCTCAACACGTAAATAACGCAATGAATGTTGTTGAACTGATAAAGTGTTACGCAATTGCCCCGCTGTACTGATTGTACCTGTGATACGACTGTAATTACACCGACAGTCTCTGTACTCTTCAAACTAAAACAAAGCAACACTGCTTGGCGGCAGTAATGGTTGTATTAGTAGTACTATCTCTGACGAACTTAGTCAAGTCGACACTCAATAGAACCAGTATTTATACAAATAACTCAAGAAAAGTATACGCTTCGGGCACCATCGTGTATCTTCGGAAATACGAACCCGCGATGACGAGATCTAATATAGAGCTGTTATAAACATGAAAGTATTTGCCATTAAAAATTATAGATTAAGAACTCTATGCAATTATATATAACTTTTAGAGTGACTGATGACGATCTGCTACCGGAGTAGGTAACCAGACGGAGAGAAAGATTCATACAAACACGCAATGATAGGTGCACTACTACAAAGCGCGGCAAGACAAAACTTACCTGATAGCTCAACAATTCTAGTAATAAAGACCAAATCCACAAAACACGTATACGTTTATATAAAACTTCTTATTAGCGTGTCTACAGCAATTTAAATAGTCTCAGCCCAGAATTCGGCTAGTTGTTTGGCGCCATTACTAGCGTCCCTCAACTCCTGTAACGTGCATCTGACACGACACGCAGGACACGATATTAAGTGTCCCATCGCTTGTGGAATAGCACCACAGTTACCTACATTCCAAGGCAGAGTCGTCGATGAATTTCCACCTGAACAGGTTTTTCTTGCTTCAGCCAACCTGGGTCCGGAGTCTGTTTAAAGACTTCCAGGTCGCCAAGGTAACTTCAGCTGGTGGAACAAATGGTTTGGGTAAGGAAGCTCTGTCTCGCCACAGCTTTGAAGTCTTTCTTGTGATCGTTCGCCAGTGAGTGGGAAGACACATATGAAACGCATTCTCTCGACGGCCTGACTTTAGAAGCTTTGCCTCTGTGGGGGGGATTATTAAATGGCGCGACGTTCGTGCAAATTCGGAACCACAAAAATTACCGAAGCGCATAACTTTTCTGGTTGAACTGTAGGTGACTTACATCATCTTCTTTCACAACCTCGTACAGGTTCCCCTCGTATTCTATTATACTTTTAGGCTGAAACAAAGAAATATCTGTATATAACGATGTTAGGAGAAATAAGGATCGGCTGGATGCAGAAGGTGGAGAACAGCAGTACTATTCTGTAAAAAGATGAAGTAAGCTGTCAATGTCTGCTGTCAATGTCAATGATGTCTGCTGTCAATCCTTGGCATCAGGTCGAATGACAGCTCACTTCTCCTATGTCTGCACGGTGAGATGTTTACAGAATAGGTAGACAAGAGGTTATAACGAAAAAGAGGATGTGTGCTTATGAGACACCGTACAAGTGAAAAGTTACAACTGGCTTGGACGCATTTGTTGATCCTGTATATTAGGGATATTGAGTAATATTAAAAATGTTCGAACAAATAATGTAATTTCAAAGAAGGCATAGCAAAATGAGATAATCGAAAAAGAAATCTCTAAAATCAATGGAAATATGGAGAAAGTACACACTTAAAAAAAAACTGGAAGAGATTATTCCTGTCCTTGTCATGTGGTGCGGACAATGAATGGCGCGAGAAAATGTAACGTCACCTCTGTGATAGTGCCGACTTTGTCTAGCAGTTATTTAGAAACTTTTGTATCTTGGCATTTTTTTAAGCTTTTACACTTTTTATACTAATATTGTTTGCACTATTTACAACCAAATACTTTTTGGAGTTTAAAAAAAACAGGGTTGGCGGATCGAGGTGGCTCTAGAAAAGGATGTCAGGAAGAATTTGGGGGAGGCCTTTGCGTAGAGTAGACTAACTTAAAAAAAAAATGTCATCATCCATATAGAATGCAATTCGGTATTTTACTACTTACTTCATCAAGGACAGATTCCCCATGCTTCCTTATCAAATGCCGTCGAAGGTTGGTGATGGTAGACCCGTAGTTAAACAAATTGTGGCACACTAAGCACTCCGCCATCTTGTCGTCAGTGGCTCGAAAAAATTCCCATAATTTAGACTTATGTCTTCTTTTAACCCTACAAGAATTTTTTTAAATGAAAAAACAAACTACAAAATCGTGATGAAACTGGCAGTCCTAGTACCAACAATTCAATGAATGAATGAATGATTATACAACCTGTAACGTTAAATGCGCAAAACCTGAAAATAGTTTGATCAGAATAACGAGCAGAATTAATTGAACCACTTTTTAATATAGGTCACATTTTTCAAAAAATCTTCATTAAAAACGTTGCCGTGTCTATTTATTAATAGGTCAAGCAAGCCAATGTCAGCGCGGTGCAGCGGCCCGGTGACGACTCCTCTCTCGTTAAAGCGTCGTCGCAGACGCAAGAAACGATCAGAATGGCCAGTAAAAGTAAAACAGCACATAAAACCTTTCAAATTTTTTTAATGACTTATTTTCTCGGTGAAATAGGTCAATTGAATTAAAAATCAGATGGTGTGTCTGAGGTTTTGCGCATTTAACGTTACACGTTGTATGTGACATCCACCAACCCGCACTGGGCCCGCGTCGTGGATGACAGCCCACTCCCTCTCACAGAGAAGAGGCCTGTCCCAGCAGTGGGAACTTTATCGGCTGTTATGTGCACCAAGTCAACATCATGGCCACATAGCATTCGAGGTCGGTAAACCGTCATATGCCTAGCTTTTTCTCAACTATGTTGGGGTCGGCTTCCAATCTAACCGGATGCAGCTGAATAACAGTATTTTACATGAAGCGACTGCCTATCTGACCTGCACAACCCAGTTACTGGGTAATACGATACCCCTTGGCAAAACTGGTTGTCAGACTTTTGGGCTTTTGACTACTCGTAACGACTGTCAAAGATCAACGAATTACAGCCGAGACCATCCAGTCACTGAAGGGTAATCGATAGTCACCCATCCACGAACCGGTCTCGGCAAGCGATGCTTAACCTTGAAGAACAAACGGTGCGGCTGTTGTTATTTAGTGTGAGGTCCCCAAATCATCATCCATCATTTCAGCAGAAAGATGTCCACTGCTGGACACAGGCAACCCAAGCATCGCCACTTCGACCGGTTCTGTGCTTCTCGCATCCAGAGGATTCCTGGGGCCTTCACAAGGTCATCGGTCCAGCCTGTAGGAGGTCCCTAAATCTAAACTACTCGTAATATTATAAAGAGGAAAGATTTGATTTCTTGTAGGTTTCTTTGATACGCATTCACGCTAAAACGGCTGAACGGATTTGGATGTAATTTGGCACATGGGTAGGCCATGACCTGGATTGGGACATAGGATACTTCTCATCCCGATATTCCCACGGGATAGAGACTTATGCGGATGAAACTGCGGGGCACAGCTAAGGTCTTATAAAATTGATGACTGGATTTTCAACTCACTTCTTCTGCTGAACTTCTGGAACAAATTCATCATCACTGTCCGTCGGTTCGTGACCATGATCTTGGACATGGTGCTTCAAATCCGACATATACTTGAAAGATACGGTCCTATTGCAAATCTTGCAGGTGGCCTCACACTTCTCCAGGTCTAAAGGTTCAAAGTATTTCCAGGTCACCATTGATTTCTTATTGTTGACGATTGTGGCAACAGCTTTGTCCCTGAAAATGGGATTTTGTTTAGTATTTTCATGAAAAAACGGCGAAGTGTGAGTCAGACTGGCACAAAAAGGGGTCCGTAAAATATTAAACACTTCATATTTTTATTATTTGTAGCGGCCATAGTAGTCTCTTTCACAGACTCAGTAAAAATTTTATGTAAAAGAAGCCCGTTTGAAAAGGATATTTTTAGCGTGCACGTTTCTGTGACCCCTTCTCCTTTAAACCGTAAAGGCCCGCGCTCACTTAGCGACCGGTCGATTCTGTAAAAATCTCACCGAGAAATCAAAAGTGAAGTGAGTTTGAAGTGAGCAGTGTCAATAGTGTTAATCCCTAATGACAGCTCACTTCACCTAAGTTCTCACGGTGAGATTTTTACAGAATAGCACTGCTGCAGGTTAATTGCGTAACACACTATCAGTAGCAATGGGTTTCATTTTGACAGTTCGACAACATTCATTGCGTTATTTAAGTTGTTGAGCAGACACGTTTTTCGAACATATGGAGCAATGGATTAGCAATATGCTTCAAAATGATTCAAATTGAGAGTATTAGTGTGTTACGCAATTAGGATGCGGCACTCTAATGCACACTTTATTTTATATTCGTTGCGAAGATCACGCGGTCCGGCCACGCTTCGTAACTTACGAACAACACATTTTCTTTGTTATTTAACCCGGTGTCATGTGGTAGGAAATACATGGACGTTGAGGTGGGTCAATATTACCCATGTATTTAATATATGTTATTTACATAATTTTTAAATAAATTCGTAAAATGTGTCATTATTTCGGTATAAAGGTATTCTGGTTTTAATAATAAAACAGAAAAATAATAATTCAGAAACGTTTAATTGACTTATCCATTACTGCACAAAACGGCAACGTCACGCGCGTACTTTCAAAAATATTAGAAATTTTAAACCAGCCGGGTAATTTTGACCCAACCTCAATGACGCCGGGTTAATATGAAAGGATTGAGAAAAGTTGCGAGTATAAGCAGACGATAGATTTTCTGCGGTTATTTCACATATATTTTTTACATAGGTGACATCTCGACTGTGATCCTATAAAGGTTTGGCTGAGGTGTACTTATAATATACCCACACTTCATGTTATGTTAAAGTCTTATGGGATGCTGCTGAGAAATTCCAAATGAAAAAACCCAATAAAACTTAGCCCGCCTCGGGAATCGAACCCGGGACCACATGGTCCAAAAGAATTTTTGTGTACTAAGAAAAGTACCTCACTATACGAAAAAGAACTAGTAAGTATCAGAAATATTGGAACATAATAATTATAAAGTTTTAAAAAATACTCACATTTCCTCATCACTATTGTCACTGGTATTTTCTGACAGATCGCTCGAATTCTCTTTAAGCAACTTCCCATGCTTATTATTCCAGTGTTTCCTCAGATTACTTGTAGACGCCCGGTACGAATAGTCTTGGCTACAAGTATTGCAGGTCGCTATAAACTCCGCTTTCTTCGTGAAAAATGACCAAACTGATGATTCGCTAAAAATTAGGGACTTATTTAGATCATGTTTTTAAGCAGGATTATAAGGTGTGGGGATAATAGAACCACAAAAAACATAAGTGCGGACAACAATTATTACTCTTTGGTGTGTTATTTACAGAATACACGCTAATATTCTAGTCTACTATGGATATTAAACCTATAACTGCAGAGGGACATAACTTACAATATAGAACAAAAACTGATATTATTATTTCATTTAACTACACTACCTACAGTCGCTGTAAAAAATATCAAAAACATATTTTATTATGTTTTATCATGTTTACATATCGAATTATCGATATTCATTTCTGCGAAGTTTCGCTAACTAATTTCATTTGATTCCCTGTATTACCAATCTAGCTTGATATGTCATCGTATCCGTAACAACTCAGTTGTAAATAAGACTGATTAAACATGATGACGTCTGCATATAAAATAGGTATTACTGATAAGAGCGAGGGACTTCCTTATTATATCAAAGGGACATCGGTAGTGCTAAGAAAGTACGCTACTGGTAACAAAATCAGCGGAGTAATTTATTTATTATACTCAATACTTTATTGCATTCCATAGTGTGTGTGTGTGTGTGTGTGTGTGTGTGTGTGTGTGTGTGTGTGTGTGTGTGTGTGTGTGTTTGTGTGTGCGTATGCGTGTGCGTGTGCGTGTGCGTGTGCATGTGCGTGTGCGTGTGCGTGTGTGTTTAATACATACTACGAAGGCGGACTTAAAATCCCTGTGGCATTTACTCCCAGTCAACCTTAGGGTGATGCATAGACAAAACAGCAACATGGCATGTACAGACGCTAGCACATCAAGCTACTACAATCTGTCAAATTTCTTTAATACATTTTCAACTCTATCGTTAAAGAATAAGGTTCAAAGTTGATTGGGAAAATTTTACAGTTTCGGACAAGACTTCTGTATAAGGTACGAGATAGATAACTCGGAATTACTTCAACTATAAAATACAAGAATAAAATATAAAAAAAGTAATAAATACGTCATTTTTGTTATTTAATAAGGAAAACCAAACAAAAAAGAAATATAAACAAAAACATCACAAAAACCTCAACAGGTTTGTCCGCATGTTGGTACATAACTTACATTCATATAAGTAAACGAAATAAACTTTACCGGTAATTGCATAACACATTAACAATTGCAATTACCCTAATTTTGACAATTCGACCACATTCATCGCGTTATTTACCTTGTCGAGCGGACGAATTTTTCAAACATATGAAGTAATGGATTAGGAATTTCCTTCAAAATCCATCGGATTATAAAAAAACTAAGTGAGATACGCAATTGAAAAAAAAAAAAAAAAATAAAAAAAAAAAAGGGTGCAGTATAAACTGGTCCCTCATTCTATTGAAACTCCTTACTGCCTAAGGGACCTTTCCCACGGCAAGATCCCATTTTTTGCACGTACGGTTTTTTGCAGGATCCCGGTTAATAGTGTACGTGTTTAAATTTGTCAGCTCAAGGCTCAAGTATTCCCATGGACAAGACGGCGCGAGGTTGACTGTACGGAATCAGAAATAAATTATTCCTCTGTCGGGGGCTGCCGTTCAAAATGAATACTGTTGAGAAGTCCAAAAAGGATACATGTACTATTCAAAGTTTTTTTTTTTCAGACTGTATTGCCTTGTTGTAAAGGTCTCCCCCATAGATTTTCATTGTTCTTAATGCGTTGCCTTCTTCGACCAATAAAATAAAAAAGCAAGAAAAAACAAATCAAACTCCCCAGACGAACAGCAGCATAATACCTAGTGTCTCTGCCTATCCCGTATTCAATCATGAAGTCTATGTTTATAAATATGTAGTTGTGTTTCCTGTCAAGTTCGTGGCAAAAATAATCGTAACAATAACAAAAGCTCAAACACCACGTGATGGCATTTAGGTCGAGTCTTTGTCTTTACCTATAAGGGATCTTTCCTACGGCGAGATCCCGTTTTTTGCAGGATCCCGATCCTGCAAAATACCGTACCTGCAAAAAACGGGGTCTTGCTGTGCGAAAGTGCCCTAACAAGTACTTAGAACCTCGATACAAATGGCTGCCGACGGTGAATCTTCGTTATCTTCGTCACTGTAGCTAGAGCAACTCTCAAGAGTACCTCAGTATAGGACAAATAGTTCTCGGAACCGGAATGCGCACATAACAATACCTATCAATACTTCACACCGCGATCAATACTTTGGCCAACATACATACTGTATTCCGAATTTCCGAGTTTACGTTACTTATGTATACAAATTACTGCGCAGTACTGCCGTTTCGGTCGTGAATAAATAAGAATAAACGAGTAAATTAATGAATTATTGCGATAAACTAAGTAAAATCATCATCTGATAAAAATACATAATATAACGGATGCTTTTTCATAGATACAAATCAGTACTGGGTTGAGAATTAATATAAATTAAAATGGCTCTGTGTGCATTTTCACTGTCAAAAAACAACCTAGTAAGTTATGATGAATGTTTCAATGAGAATGCAGCGATTTAATTATTTCTACATCCACGTAATTATATTAAAACTCGTATTGTTAGTGTGATGTAAAAGAACAGTGAGAAATAACAGTTATTTGGAATAAATATCACAAAAATACTCACCGATCCATCTTTGTAGCGTCGCCGTAGCCTCTGTCAAACGACTTGGGTTGCCAGCACTCAAAAACCTATTTTTTACCACTTTTTGTTCACTGCTTTTTGTTATTTATAAAACCAATTTTATAATATATTTAAATATTCAGTGTTATACGTATATTAAATATATATATATATTAAATGATTCAATATTAATTAAGTTACTATTTCGAGGTGTGTCAGAGGGCGTCCTTTAATTGCTTAAAAATACATCTGTTTTTATGGTTCTGTTGAATTTTACAGAAAACTGAATTTCTCAATAAGGTATTGATGTGTGTGCAAGATTGCTACAGTTGTATGAATCCGACTGTAATTTTATTAGTTTGCGTAGGTACAGTATGACACAGCGCTAAATGGACGCAGGCGGTGACGGCAATGCTCGTTAAAAAAAATGCCAAACATTTGTCAAATCCAGAACATATCATGTGAGTTACTTATAGTTCTTTACTTCGCCACGTTCTATTAGATCTATGTCGGTTTTTATGTTCAGTTTTGACTAAACCCTGTAGCAATTATCAGAAATATCAATTATCATCACAATTTTTGTTTGTTTAAATAAACTTTGTTTTAACGCCCGTATTATCAAACTTTGAGAGCTGATATACTTCGGAACCTTACTCGACAGTGGCACCAACTGGTGAGCACAAAAACGGTAGCCCTCATTCAAAACATTTTCTTATGGATGTTTTAATGTTCCCTCACCTCATCCTACCCGAACCGTGAAAAATTCTACCAAAGTAGTAGAAACTCAAATCGTGAGCACATTTTCATGTTATTTAGAAGCGTTCACAAATAACGTTTCGTCACAGACTTCTAAAATAACAGTTCTGTCTGTTACATAGAACAACGCTGATACCGCTACCTTGGGGTACAAAGGTAGTAAAAGGCTTAACGAGTACAAAACAATCTCATAAAAAAGCACTAATTCGTTCAAACTTGAAGGCTTATTAATAGATTCGCACGAATTTACTCGTCCGAAAAGTGCGAATCGTCACTTTTAAAGTTCGTCATATTTTATCTATAGGCGACTGGCACGAATTTTTTATTTATTTTTTTAATTTTATGCAATGAACTTAAGAAAAAAGTAAAGGTTGTTGTCGTCTCTCCTGAAATAAATCAACTTCGGCCGAGTGAATTCGTATGAATCCACTAATAAGCCAACTTGAAAGGTGTCCAAAAGCAAATAATAAATACGGCGCTGTAAAACGTACGCAACGGCTTGCCTGACCTTGAGAACTGGTTTGACGAAGTAAACCACTAAACTGAATCTAGAAACGTCGACGCATTTGATTGTGGACTTCAGTAACATTCAGAAAAGTAGGTACAGACGCCAGCACATCAAGCTACCAGACACTGTCAAATTTTCCAATCAACTTTGAACCTTATGACTTAGCGATAAAGTTGAAAATCTATTGAAGAAATTTGGCAGATTGTAGTAGCTTGATGTGGTGGCGTCTGTACATCCACATTTCAGCAGTAATGTTCAAGACCCATGTTATAGGTGGCTAGCCTATTGTCATCAACTGGACAAACCCAGACTCCGGGCCGCTACTGTGATATTCCAGATAAAAAACCCAATACCTCCCAGGACCTCATGCTCAACAGTAGCGCTAGCGACCAATAAACAACCGAGGCAGTTCTTTTATTGGTTTTACCAAATAGGTAGCCACTAGGTAGCCGGTGGGTATTTATCTGCAACTTCGTTAAAGTTTAGTAATGGCGCCGATTCACTTGTTCACAAACTAAGTGCATTTTTTTCTTCCTATTTCATTAAGAAAAGGACAGAAGTAAATATCACCGTTATCCTTTTTCGTTTCCCTACCTTTTTTCCCTCTGTAATATAAGATGAAAACGTGACACTGGCTGAATGCACAAACCGTGCGAAGCCAAAAGAAAAAAAAAAAAAAGTAAATATCAGTTAAGTCCTGTCAAATTAGACAGCGCCTGACGTAAATTGACGTATTTTTTGTAGTCCAATTTTTTAATCACGTCTAAACTTGTCTATGGAGTATCTTAATTTGACAGTACTAAACTAATATTTAGCTTCTGTCCTTTTCTAATGAAGTAGAAAGAAAAAGATGCACTGAACTTAAATTTAGTTATGTTTGTGAACATGGGAATCGACGCCACTATCTTATTTAGGGCTGATTATTCAATCGACAGCCGGTCGATTCTGTAAAAATCTCACCGTGAAATGATAGGTGAAGAGCTTGAAGTGAGCAGTCAACAGTGTTAATCCCTAGCATTAGTCTACTGAATCTCACTTCACCTAAGTTCTCACGGTGAGATTTTTATACATAGAACAAGCACTACAGATAATTTTTATTCCTAGAATAAAATTGATGTCTGTCAGAGGTTTTATGCAAGAACTGTAAAAAAATCAATATTATTCCTCGGATAAAACTATCTACCGTTGGAAAAATCAGCCCTAAATTGTATTTATAAGATTTTACTATTTTAGCTAAGCTGCCAAAAATATCTCCCCATCGCTGTTGACGAGGCTGGCACCATTGTCGCGTTGTATGGCGTTGTTAGTTGAACAAACCATGGGCACTCGGACCCCACGGCCAACGGTCAACCCCAAACGGCTCGAAAATATAATTAGGTACAGAAATAAAATCATTAATTATTTGTCATTCACCAACAAACCTCGTGTCAATGTTTATTTATGACATAACATTGAAATCTATAACGCAATCAATACAAACAATGGCAAGTCCTTCAGCGACAGTGTTACCAGATTGGGTTTTTTTTTTTTTCGCAATGTTGGGTAAAAATTTGGCTCCTGGTGAAATTTTGGAGAATTTAAATATTTGGAGAAATGTTTGGAGAGAGGAAAAAATCGTAGAGAATTTTGGGTATTTTTTATAGTTTCACAAACAATTAATAGAATCTGCTTACTAATGTCCATTTAGGTTAAATCAAAGAGCGTGCAATGAACATGATTTTTTTCGGGTTTGGTCTTATAGTAAAAGTTGTTCATAATGATGAGTACAATGACCTCTTAAGAGGTTGTGCGTTATTTAAGTTACACCTTGTATATGTCAACAAAAACTGTTCCGTAATGGTTACAATTGCTTAATACTCAGTACAAACTTTTCCCCTTTGATTAAAACTTATAAAAATTGTATCACTTTGGAGAAAAAATGAATTCAAATTTAGGGAGACATAAAAAGTCAAATCTGGCAGCCCTGTTTAGCGATGACCGCAATTAATATAATGTAGGACATCAACCAATAACTTCAAGGTTAAAACAGTGACGGCTAACAGGAAAAAAAATACACGACTTTTTGTTCAACAAGGGTTTTGATGTGTGAAGATATATTTTGTTATAGATGGTCGTCGTCATTTTGTTGAAGAATAACCACAAAGAAATAAATAGAATCACGATACTAGCTAAATATGAATAAATAGCTAAATAAAGCTAAAGAGTTTGTTTTTTTTGTTTGAACGCGCTAATCTCCGGAACTACCCGTCGGATTTGCATTTGATATCCCATTTCTTGAAGTAGGTTATAGTCTATTTAACACTAAGCTACGACCCATAGGAATCGAGCAAAAACAAAAATGTTAGAAAGAACGAGAACGAAGTCGCAGGCAAATGCTAGTTCAGAAATAGAGTAAGATTATTTTCCTCTCACTCATTATAAAGCGAAAAAAAAAACATCATAAAAAACTTGCCGGTCGATTCTGGAAAAATCTCACCGCGATAATTAAGGTGAAGTGAGCTTAGAGTGAGCTGTGAGTCATGCTGATGCTAGGGATTGACACTATTGACGACTCACTTCACCCAAGTTTTCACGGTGAGATGGTGACAGAATCGCACGACTGTTTTGTTTTCATAATTATTAATGCACATCCTTATTGTAACAAGGATATTCTTTTTTGCTGGGACAAACCCGTTCCAATCAGATGACGTTGTCAAACGTCACCTAATACACGGAACAGTTGGCATCACAGTTCATGATCATGACGCGTTCCTTACGTCATGCAAAGTATTTCGTAACAAGTAACAGCTCTTTATGAACTACTGTGATGACCTGGTTTTTTTAAGAAAGTTAAATTATTCTTTGTACTAGATTTGACTTCTATTTCGGGGTTTCGTTACGAGTATTTAAAAGCCGCGGGGTATAGTCACGGTTGTTAATAAAGAAGTAATACTGAGCTAGATTCTCAACAGATTTTTATAAAAGAAAAGAGTAAACGTGATGTTTTTGCCAGTTCTTCTTGATACTCGTAAGAAATAACAAATTGGAAACGTGCAATCAAATTCTGCCGTTTGATGTTTTTTATATGGAAAACAGGTATATTGAACTTTTAACGTTCTTCGAAAGTGCAGCGGGGTAATTGCATAACACACTACACGTTGCAATGTTTCATTTTGACAGTTCAACAGCATTCATTGCGTTATTTACGTTGTTGAGTAAACACATTTTTCGAACGTATGAAGCAATGAATTAGCTATATCCTTCAAAATGATTCAGTTTTAGATTGATGGTGTGTTACGACGCAGTCAGGGCGCAGGTTTATCCAAATTGATTAGCGAATAGTGGTTTCATGCTGCTATAAGTATAACGCAGAAATACTGACGAAAATAAGTTTTTCCCAAGAACTCACCAATGGATTGAAGGAGACATGAGCGTTATTTCATTGACTCTTACATGTTATACATATTGGGGTTGATTTATAAACGTTACTTAGAGTTAAGTTATGATAAGCAACTGTTTAAACACACATTTTTGACGTTTAAACGCCTCTTAACTTTAAGCAACGTTTATAAATAAAAATGATTATGCTAAGAAATCGGTTTTGGCAAAGAATCATCTGCCTAGCGTTTTCCCAACTATGTTGGGGTCGGCTTGCAGTCTAACCGGATCTAGCTGAATACCAGTATTTTACATGGAGTGACTACCTATGTGACGTCCAGAACCTAGTTATTAGGTAACAAGATACCCCCTGATAAGACTGGTTCTCAACTTTCGGGCTTCCGACGACCCGTAACAACTGTCAAAAATTCAAGAACTACTGACAACCCATAATTATGTCAAAGATGCACATGATAGCCGGGACCAACGGCTTAACGTGCTTTCCGAGGCACGGAGGGGTCTTGGTATGTGAAGATGGTCACCCATCCACGGACGAAGCGCGGCAAGCGTAGCTTAACCTAATCTATCGACCCGTGCGGCTGTTATTACTTAGCTATAAGCCCCTTTTTTTGTTTTGGCAAAGAATAATAAGTATTCAGGTTTTGACAAAGAATGAAAATCCTTATCCCATGTTATACTCTGCACACTTGGCGAATGTGAGCTAGACTGAAAAAAGTGTAGCATTTTGACCGTACTGACACTTTTGCTGTGGTATGTTTTTTTTTTTTTTCTTGAAGTGAAAACTTCTTTGGCGGCGTTGTACACTTTTTTGTAATGGGTAAAAAATGTTAAACTCGCGTCAGGACAGGACACGTGACCTGATCGAAAATTGCTAAGACGGGTGGAGAGTAGACAGCCGGCGCGGCGTAGGACAGGAAGTATCACCCTCTCTTTCTACGGCGCGGCGAAAATGTATGCCTGCGCCTGCTGTTTCGTTTAGGCGGCGCAGGGCGCTTGCGCGAATGTTCGTGTGTGTTTAAAAATTTTAATGTAATATAAATTGTCATGTTTGTGTACGATAGCGCAATAAATAAATATTGTATTCTACCACATATATTATAGTACTTTTACATATACTGATAATTAAAGCAGTTCGTGCAAAATTATTCCCTAACCATTCCAAAATATCAAAAATGCACAACGTTAATATTCAAGTTTTCACTTCTGCCGGCACTCCCGGAGTGCAACCAGTCGTTTTTTTTTTGAAGTGAAAACTTCTTTAGCGGCGTTGTACACTTTTTTTGTAACGGGTAAAAAATGTAAAACTCGCGTCAGGACACGTGACCCTGATCGAAAATTCGTAAGACTGATGGTGAGTAGACAGCCGGCGGCGCGGCGTAGGCGAGGAAGTATCCCCCTTTCTTTCTACGGCGCGGCGAAAATGTATGCCTGCGCCTGTTGTTTAGTTTAGGTGGGGCAGGGTGCTTGCGCGAATGTTCGTGTGTGTTTATGTTACAGAAACAAACTTAACTTAAATGAATGAATTAATTAGAATTGTAGTTAGAATGTATTGATAGACTTGAAGGTAAATCTCTCGAAAATAAATCTGCAATATTATTATTATATTAATTATGGATGGAAGTTGATTTTTCTGAGAGATACTTTTTAATGTAATATAAATTGTCATGTTTGTGCAAGATAGCGCAATAAATAAATATTGTATTCTACGACATAAATGATAGTACTTTTATACTGATAATTAAAGCAATTCGTGCAAAATGATTCCCTAATCATTCCAAAATATAAAAAATGCACAACGTTAATATTTAAGTTTTCACTTCTGCCGGCACTCCCGGAGTGCAACCCGTCGTTTTTTTCATTTATGTTAACTCTGAAATGTTGTTAATTTAATTAATTGTGCCTGTTATTTAATACCATAATATACAGCCAAAGGAACTTCGTTCCAATGGCATCTCTCGATTTTCTATGATTATTATTTTTGTTCCGTCGTAGTTCGAATTACCCTCCCATCTCCCGAAGAAGTCAGTCAGCAAGTTGATTTTACAAACGAGGTCGAAAGTCTACACTCTCCGGTATTTTTTGTGCGTTAAATCATGCAGATGAGCATCTAGCATTTATTGTATATTCAGCAGTTTGCATCTGCCGTGCGATTCTGTAATCGTCTCACCGTGAAAACTTGGGTAAAGTGAGCGTGGAGTGAGCTGTCATTAGGGATTAACACTATTGACACTGCTCACTTCAAGCTCACTTCACTTAGGATTTCACGGTGAGATTTTTACAGAATCGACCGGCGGATATGCTTAAAGGTTGGCGAGGCCAGACGACACATAAGAGGTAAAAGGTCATTCACCAATATTGACCTCCTTTTGACTTCGCCGATTCGATCTAGTATCTAACATAAAATCTCGATTATACAACGTGTAACGTTAAATGCGCAAAACCTGAAAATAGTTTGATCAGAACAACGAGCAGAATTCATTGAACCACTTTTTAATATAGGTCACATTTTTCAAAAAATCTTCATCGGCGCAGCAGCCCGGTGACGACTCCTCCCTCGATAAAGCGTCGTCACAGACGCAAGAAACGATCAGAATGGCCAGTAAAACTAAAACAGCACATAAAACCTTTACACTTTTTTTAATGACTTAATTTCTCTGTGAAATAGGTCAATTGAATTAAAAATCAGTTGGGGTGTCTGAGGTTTTGCGCATTTAACGTTACACGTTGTAGAAGATGAAATGACTGATCTTAAACTGAAGACGGCAGTGTCTAACCTCATGGTAACAGTAGATATCACTCAGCAAATCCGTGAGTCTCATTCAGAGGTCAGATCGCTCGCATACTGATAGACAAACAGATAAAGCACCCTATCGTTATCCGTCAAGCCTTTTCCCAAATATGTCGGCGTCGGCTTCCAGTCTAACCGGACGCAAGTGAATACCAGTATTTTACATGGAGTGACTGCCTATCTGACGTCTAGAACCCAGTTACTGGGTAACAAGATATTTTATTCATTCGGGCTTCTGACGACCCGTAACAACAGTAAAAAATTCAAGAATGACAGCCAAGACCAACGTTTTAACGTGCTTTCCAAGGCACGGAGGGGTCTCGGTGTGTAAAGATGGTCTCCCATCTACGGACCAACCGCGGCCAGCGTAACTTAACCTGATCAAATCATCATCAAGTCATCAAAATCAAGTCATTTATTTAAACTAGGCTGAGAATCAGCACTTTTCGAACGTCAAAATTACAAAAGACAGTCCCCCAAAACGCCCGCCCTTCACCACTTCCTAATGCCTTCGCTGACCGATCGATCGACCGTGCCGCTGTTATTACTTACGAGGAAGGTATCCCGACGTGTCACCTCCGATTTTTTTGTGGCTGATATATGTTATTCTCCATCAAATTTTAAAAGACACGTATTTTTTTTTTGCCAACGCGACTTTTTTGGGCGTGAATTTGATTTTTTTTAAGCATTGTAAATATTGATTAATTAAAACTGTTGAATGTGTACTAATATGCATTTTTCATCATTTTCCATGTAGAAGAATAATTAATATCCATTTGGTCTTTTGGAAAAATATTAACTAGAAGTATGTAAAACCCTCAAACTGCGCCGAAAGGTGGTAATGTTTAGGGGGCTATTTCACCCACAAAAAAGGCGCGTTGACAAAAAAAAAATACCTGTCTCTTAAAATTTGATGGAGAATAACATAAATCAGCCACAAAAAAATCGGAGGTGACACGTCGGGATACCTTCCTTGTTAGTCACGAGACCAAGAGCTATTGATCATACTTATCTTCTCTATGATCTTCTTATCTTCTTTCTTTCTTTTCTTTCTTTCTTTCTTTATAAATGCGAAAGTAACTTACTATTTCTGACTTATCTCATATTTCCACGGCTGAACGGATTTCTATGAAATTTGCCACACAGCTACTGAGGATACTTTTATCCCGGTAGAATGTTCTCATGGGATACGACATCCACAAGGGCGAGTCGGAGGCAAAATTTTGTATGTCATATTTTGCGAGTGTAAGGGGTACTGTGTAGGTCGTTGTCTATGATATACTGGGCGCAGTTTAGGCCGTTGTTACGAAACAAGTGTCATTATGTGACGTAGACTTCGCGTCACGCGCCGATGACGCGACATCGTACGATACGGATGTTATATTTAAGACTAGCACCCGCCCGCAACTTCGTTTGCGTAGAATTCGCAATTCCCGCCGTTTAAATCCTATTACCCGTTTTCCCGTAGGAATGAAGCATTTTCCCGCGGTAAAAAGTAGCCTATGTTCATTAGGGATAATGTCGGCTTCGAATGGTAAAACAATTTTTCAAATCGGTCCAGTAGTTTCGGAGCCTATTCAATACAAACAAACAATCAAATCTTTCCTCTTTATAATATTAGTGTAGATCATACCACTTTTGACTGTGGTAAACACGACGACCTGCGGACCTAAGATCAGTTTGGAGATCTAAGAATGCGTGACACCACGATTTGATAGCTGTGCCTACTTCAGACGTGCTTTCCCGTCCAAACGAGATCATTAATCGGGTGTAGGGTTAATTCCAAGGCTTCGGACTACTTTCGGACGGGTATCATTAAAGCTATCACCAATTTAATTAGTTTTGTGTTTCTTAAATAATAGGGTTTGTCCTCAAAATAGTAGATCTGTCACCAAAATGTAGTCACCAAACAATGCAAAATCAGTTCCACAATAAATCACCTAAAATCCTGACATATAAGGTCTAGTACCAAATAAATGTTTTTGTATGTATTATAATAGGTGTGTCCTAATAAGTATTTAAGCAAACTAATTTAAAGAGATCACCAATAAATCATATTATGTTACCAAAATGGATTAATGGTCACGAAATAACGTTTCCTAAAATATTATGAAATAAATCCATTTTTTCCTATTATTGTCTGTCATAAAAATATATGGACGCCTTAAAAATACACTTTAGACTAAATATTATATATTGTGCTACTTATCTTTAATAATAATAAGGTGTAGTCGACGGAGCCCCGCTTCGCGGGGCCCCTATTTCTGTCTGCAGGGTTTAAAGGAACCTAACACGAAGTGGATGACGGGGGCTCGTTCGCTCGCTCACTTGAGCCCCCGTCATCCCCTTCGAACCTAACCTGTCCGTGTCGGGGTGCCCAAGAGATTTTTATTCCTTTGATCATTTTTTCATTAAAATTATAAATTGATGTATTAAATTGGTAACGAATACTATTAATTTAATATCTGAACGAAATAAAATGTTACTACTGTATTGGTGACAAAATATCAAATAAAAAGGAGTCGCAGTCAGGATTCGATAATCGATTTATTTGGTGACAGATCTACCATTCTGAGCACAGAGCTATTATTTAAGTAACAAAACTGTTATTATAAGAACGAAGTTTATATTCATGTAATGCAATATAATTTTATTGGTTATCGATCTCTTATTTTACACATATATTAACATTAATTTGATAATTCATACCTGGGAACAATTTTTGTTTATCTGAGAACGAAAATATTTCGTGGCGATAGATCTATTTATTAGGTGATACAACTTGATGACAAATATAAATTTTGGTGATAGAAAATATAGTTCCCCTTTCAGGCCCGTATCTCCATTGTCCGTCCGGACTTAGAGAGAAGACTTCTTGAGCCGTCCATGAACCCCCACTTGTGGAGCTTGTCCTTGCTGCGGCCTACTTGGGTACGAAGTCTATTTAAGGTTTTCCAAGTAGGTCACGGTAACTTGTGTCCGGATGGGAAACTTACCGATGGTTCAATAAAGAAATCAGGAGGTTTCAAGTAGTTCTTTACAAACATTTTATCTTCTCGTGCATAACCGAAATTTATTTGAATTTGCAACCGCATTATGTACGTCTGTACCTATGACATAAGAGTTATTTAATTTATTGGAATTTGCACAACTCTTTGCACTTGCTCATTATAAAGAACTGTTATTTTTAACTGTTCCAAATGAAGTATTCGGAATACCTGACCATATTATACTATGGACAATGGTGGCCTAATGGTAACGGCTGCAACTTAAAGAGTTGCACTTTACCGGTTTTAACCGGTTATTGCGGGAAACCGGTTTTTCATGAATTTTGGTTTTGAAAGTGAAAATTAACCGGTTAAACACCCCCCGCCCCCTAACTAAGCAAGTCGCAACACGAATCTACCCGCACCATTTAAGTTCTCCGGTTGTATTTGACGTCCTCAGATCAAACATTTTTTTTCCTAATGTTTTCTGGGGTACTAAATGTACTAATGTCACTATAACTTGTTGGAAGTGTTAAAAAAGTAGACGAAAATTATTTACGACTTACGGACTTAACCGGTTAATTTGGGTGTCAAAACCGTTTGTGCTTATATAACCGGTAACCTTTGTCATTTGGGTTACATATGAACAGTTCACTTGTTTAACCGGTTAATGAGGGAACGATATATTTACCGGTATTTCATCGAAATTAACCGCTCTTTTTAAACCGGTTCAGAGCCCTGCATGTGACATCTACCAAAACGCACTGTGCCTGCGTGGTGGATTACGGCCCACTCCCTCTCACAGAGAGGAAGCCCTATGTGTACCTTACCTACTATAATACTAGGGGCAAAGAAATCGCATTCTAATTTCGCACTGAAGTATTTTTCCAACGTTTTGGACCTAATATAGACATACGATTCTACATCTACGCTGAATTAAAAATACGTTAGTGAGTAATTTGTTTGTTACATACGTTTTCACGGCTAAATTACGAACCGATTTAGATGGTATTTGGCAGAGAGGGAGCTTGGTAACTGAAGAAGGACATATATCACTTTTCAATAAAAATAAATAAATAAAAAAAAACAAAAGAATCTGCGGAGCGATTATGTAACCGTCTCAACGTGAAAACTTAGGTGAAGTGAGCGTGGAGTGAGCTGTCAGTGTCATCCCACCTGACACTAGGGATTGAAGCATACATTTACAATAAATAATGTCTGACATTTTGGATTTGGCTATTCGAGCAATAATGTATGTGTGTTCTATTTGTATTTTTTATCTATTTTTGTTTTATATGGGTCACAGACCTGATATAAATGAAATTATTACCTATTATTATAATTGAGATTTTAATAATATTTTTTTGCTAATTCTATTGATCATTTTATATAATTTCAAAGCTAGTATTTTAATAGTCAAATCATTACTATTTTGTGGGGTTCAAAATTAAAATTAAGTTATTAAAAAAAAAAAAACTCGATTATGATTGTAAATGTTTGCTTAGTCAATCCCTAGCATCAGTGGGATGACACTGACAGCTCACTCCGCGCATGTTTCCACGGTTAGATTTTTACAGAATCGACATGCTGTTAAATAAAGTACAAGGTTCGAAGTTGATTAGGAAATTATTTGACAGTTTCGGGTAGCTTGACGTGCTGGCGTCTGTACATTAAAATCTAAAAAGTATTTTCCGAACTTGAAAAAATCGGACTGAAGTTTGCAAACGGACAAAGTTACCAAGTCTTCTAAACTACATTGTAAAGAGAAAATATTTGTTTTTTTTTTAATGTTTGTTTGTTACGCTTTGTCGCAGAACGGATTTGGATGAAATTTGGCAAATGGGTAGACCATGGCCTCGATTAGGAAATAGGATACTTTTATCCCGATATTCCCACGAGATCAAGACTTAAGTGTGTGAAACCACGGGGAGCAGCAGTGTTTAAAGGAGTATGTCTAAACACTCGTAAAATGACAGCTGTGCGATCGACCTTTTTTGTCATGTTGACAACTTTTGTCATATTGACACTAAAAACTAAAAAGTATTTTCCGAATAAAACGAAAGAACAACGAAAAAATTGGATTGAAGTTTGCAAACGAACAAAGTTGCAGTTTATTAATAGCAAGTCGTTTCTTATATTTATAAAGACGAATAAATTAATCAGTAATCAATCCATTGCATTAGAATAGTAAGATTAATCAAAGAAAATAGCTCTGGAAACTTGCCAAGCGAGTGAGAGGAGCCGAGGACATCACACAATTCTAGTGCGAAGCCAACGACCTATGACAAGGGCAAAAGCTAAGCATCAATGTTGACAGTAAACGCATTACCTATTCGTACTATTATAATCATTATTCCTTTTAACATAAAGGTTTTATTCCTATGATGAACAACGGCAGTCATACCATCTATCACATATACGATTTTCTTCTTTAACTCTATCATGGTAAAGCCGATTATCGTGTGATGAAAAAGTAAGGTTATGTTCGTTGTATTGTTTATGGTAACAAGTGGCGTTTCGTGATTGCATTGTTTGTTAGTCAATAATAAATTAATGGTGATTGTTGATGGTTTTTTAATTGAGTTGAATTATGAGCCTGTAATTTCCACACAATGCCAAAACTAAGGCTGCCTTCATTTTATTTTCAACTTGTTTACCGTATCTATCGCGTCGCCTCACCCGCCCGCGCCTTTACGTCGGAGTTCTTTCTGTTTTGTTTTGTTCGGCTCCTAATGGTTTCTAGCATGATGTTAAAATATAGCCTAAAGCCTTCGGTACCAATGGGGCTGTCAAATCCAAACATATTTTTTTTTATCAGTTCCAGAGATTAGCGCGTTCAAGCGAACAAACGAACTCTTCAGCAATTATTACGCGACTCGGCATCAAAATAAGAGTAAAACTATGTATAGGTATGTGGAATTGATACATATCGACACGCTAAATTCAAATATGTAATTTGAATTTATCTAGCACGTCCAGTTTTTATGCTGTAAGCAATTTTTGTTTTCATTTATAGTTTTGTTTTCCTTTAGTTGACTGCCAACATTTTTTTTTGCCGCCACTATTAGGCTTAATAACTATATATATTTTTTAAAAGCTATGGACAGATATGGAGAGGCAGTTAAACACCTGAAAAGTAAAGGAAATTGTCCATTTTCGGCTTGGCGTGGACACGATGCTCGAAAAGAAACAACTTAATCAAAAATCATGTTTTGTTTTTAGACGCTTATTTATTCTAACTTTTTGTATCAAGTTGCGCCCACGAATAGTGTATTTAAAAAGTACTGAAATTGTTTTATTCTTCGACATATTGACAGTACTCGACCTTCACGGTGTTGCCATTTGTAAAATAATACTTTATAAATCGATTCTAATTGTTATTTTTTAAATTTTACTAAGTCCTCCTCATTCTTATAAGAGTCTAGAGTCCACAGTCAATTAAAGCTGTTATTTGTAATCACGTACATTCACTCAAACATGTTTTATCCATATAATTGGAAAACAAAAGTATCGTAGTTGGTCATTAAATTCGATTTTTAATCTAATATAAATCGATTATTAAAAAAAGACTTGAAGTGACAACTGACATTGACATAATGTGAGTTGTCACTTCAAGTCACTTGTCATGTCATGACTTTGTTTCTATCGAATATTGTTTTGCTCGTGTTACTCGTATTATTGTTTGCAAGTATTGTTTTGGCTTTGAAAATGGACACTGATACCGCATGCGTGTATATATTACACGAAAATAACAGCCAGGGACGAAATTCAATCAAGCAGTACCTATTGCTGCAATTGTATAGTGGACCGAAGAACAGTGGGTTGCTGCGCTCATGAGATGACTATGATTTGGTTTTCAAGCTGGGTAAGGTACCAAGATAATAATATATATCCACCTGTCCAGTTTCTAGACAACATATTACTAACATATGAGTCAGAATAATAATAAAATGTATGAATACAAATGTGTTTATTTAAAAAAAAAAAGCAAGTAAGCAAAACAAGTCTTACAAGCATCATGATACAATCTTATTACAATATTCTCTTCCCTACTGGAATTAGCTATTAGATCTGTATTATATTTATACTTAAAGTGTCTGTTCACGCCGAGCCAAAGTCCCATACTAAGTGGACAATGTCTTTTCCACGCATAAGTGAGGCCAAATTTAACGAAGGTATTTGTTGGTCCCCTACAACTGGTCTGTACAGAGAAATCTCTAAATACATACAGCACCCTAATTACGTAACACAACTCTCAATTTGAATCATTTTGAAGCATATTGCTAGTCCATTTCTCCATATGTTCGAAAAATGTGTCTGGTCAGTAACCATAAATAACGCAATGAATGATGTTCAACTGTCAAAATGAAACCCATTGCTACTGATAGTGTGTTACGCAATTACCCTGCTGTTCTTGCTCCCGACATTTTTTTTTCCGACCTGTGTTATTATTATTAGTGTATAGATTACTCTCAAACACAGAACCAAAGCTGTATGTACCTACCTATAACTAAGGAAATATACTTATATTCTCCCTCCGTGCTTCGGAAGGCAGTTGGGCCCGGCTGTCTTTCGTAGATCTTTGACAGTCGCTACTGGTAGCCAGAAGTCCATAATTCTGATAACCAGTTCACCAAGGAGAATCGTGTTACTTGGTAATAGGGTGTTGTACAGTGTTGTAAGTACTCTATGTAAATTCATGGAAAGTGTAACTGTTGAGTATCTAATACAAACAAACTATGTATTAAATTGCAATAGGGACTAATATCGATCAAAAATGGCGGGATACGACGTGAATTCGAATAACCTATAAGTTTTTTTTTTATTTAATTACGTGGTTGTGGTAGTGATACGTGCCTGCATGAATTTTTGAAATTCATAAAGATACCGCGAATTGAGTAGTGAGAATGGGGCTGTTTGATGAGTAAGGAAGGGATAGAAAAAGCAAAGGAGTTGCGTAATGAAATTTATTACAACATTATAACACTCGTGTGGATGATATTACGGTTACTATGACACTGATTGTTTTAATGTTGGCAATAAGCTAACTGTTTCAGAAACTTTTATAGAGGATATAAAGCATGGGTGTAGATAAAATCATATTTAGTTCAATGACTCAACAGAAAAGCGTGGAATAAACAAGATAATTATAGATTCACATCGTGAATGTAAGAAATAAGAACGTTTAACAGGAATAGACCGTACATTACGTGGGAAGTCAAAAATAATGTTGTGAAACATTTTCACGCGCCATGTTTTTTTAAGAACTGTCAACTGTCAGTTTTTCGCGCCAAATGTCTCGCGTCTTTAGCTTTGGTAGAGTGCCTGGTACAAAATATGAAAGGTAATTAAAACTATTTTAAACGCTGTCAACAGATAATAAACATTAATTCAGTATTTTTTTCAGTAGGTAGTTAAAAATTTGCCAGTCTGCAGGGTGGTAACGGGGGCCTGAGCGGGGATAACTGCTTAGCACCCTAATTGGGTATCACGCCATGAAACGCAATCTCAATCATGTTTAAGGATATTGCTAATCCATTGCTTCATATGTTCGAAAAATTTGTCAGCTCAACCACCTAAATGACGCAATGAATGCTGTTGAACTGTCAAAATGAAACCCATTCCTACTGATAGTGTGTTACGCAATTACCCATCGGATTGTGACCAAACTAGAGCCGAAACCCCAAAAAAATAAGCATAAAAAGAAATAATTCATTTATTTTTCTCCTTAACTTTTATTTCTGTACCCATCGTCTACGTACCCACTAACTCCTCCACTTATAAATAAGACTGACTAATAAGATACTTACTGTTTTAAACAAAATACTCTCACGTGTGGCTTCTGTCCAACTCTCCAAATATGTTCGACATATGTAAAAGTAATGTAAAAAAAAACCGGCCAAGTGCGTGTCGGACCACGCACAATGAAGGGTTCCGTAGTTGAAATGAATTTATCGCAAGAACAAACTTAACGTTGAATCAAAATCAAAATCAAAAGTCATTTATTCAAACTAGGCTGAGAATCAGCACTTTTCGAACGTCAAAATTACAAAAGACAGTCCCCCAAAACGCCCGCCCTTCACCACTTCCTAGTGCGTTGTAGTTGAAAATCACTTTCTCCCATACATTGCAACTGCAAATGTAAGTTGACACGAACAATATTGAGTAATTTACCATGTTATTTTAATATCATGGACTTCTTATAGGATTTCCCATAATCTATAAGTAGAAAACAAATTTCTTTATTTTTTTCAAAATTTTATGTTCAGCAGTTTCAGAGATAAGGGGGGGGGGGGGGGAAGAATGGTCAGTTTTCGTCTATTTTCTGAATAACTCGGAAACTATTTATTTTAAAATTACAAAAAAATGTGAGTGGTTGACCAAAAAGGGACCTGATTGGAAACCGTTATTTATTTTTTTCGAATTTTTGAATCTGTGGTCTTTTAGCTTTGTTTTGGTCTCTCCAGAATATTTTTAGGTGCCGTAGTTTTTTTTTAATGAATTTTTTTGTGAGCTGAGGCGGTTTTGGAAAAAATACACCTTACACACGAAACTTGTTTCTACACGAAACTTCAAACGCGATTTACTCGAAATCAATTTATTTTCCCTTGAGGTCCCTTTTTCGTCAACCACTCACAAATGTATTTGAGATCCTCGCAACAAGCCCTTTCATTTGATATGTCACACGATGCAGTATACAATTTTTTTTTTTTTAATTTCCCTCTTGTCCCCTAAAAGTAACCCCCATATACACAAAGTTGCACACTGTGAAAATGTCAAGTGTCTACTTTTTACGGTTTAAAAGATATAGCATTGTGACAGTCGGACGGACGAAGAGCGGAGCCTTATACGCGTTTTTAATACCTACAGAGGCATCTAGTATAAGTTTTTAGAAGTTCTCATAAGGTTGTCACCATCTTGAATTTTCATTTTGACATCATTATCGGCCATAACACCCTCAAAAACAATGAAAACTATCTCTCTCTCTCTCTGTCTCTTTATGTAATAGAAAGAGACCGAGAGAAAAAATCGCATGAAGGGGGCATAACGCTATTTACGTTACGTCACGATTTCTCCCAGTTTACTCCTACCGTAAACCCGTAAAGATCTTCGTTCCAAAAATCTAATAAAACAAAATCGTTAAAAATGTGCATTATACCTGATTCTGATGCCGTACAATCTTCTTCAGACAAATCCACCACAACGGACTCGCTTTGCGCCACAAACTCGTCATAACTAATCTTATGTTTAAGCTTCAAATGCTGCTTCAAATTAGTTATAGTCGTTTTATAGGACAGTCTTTTTCTGCATAGTCTACAGTCAGCCATTCTAGTCTCGCCTTGCTCCTCATTTTGCTCGAAATAGTTCCAAATCAATAAATTGCAGCTTTTTGGAAAGGAAGGCTTAGGCTTACTGACCGAGGGGTTTGCTGGTTCATGCAGCTCGTTGTAAGAATCAACATGTTTTAGCTTCAAATGCTGTTTTAAATTGGCACTAGTCGTTTTGTATGATAATTTCTTGTGACATTGTTTACATTCTGCGATTTTATCTTCTGCGTTCGGTTCGAAATAGTTCCAAAGCAATGGGTTGTGTAATTTCGGCATTTTTTCTACAAAAACTTTTTTCACCGCACACAAATTTTATGCACAGGTTATTAAAGGTCTCCTGTAAGTTTTTTCCATTCATAAAGTTAACTGAAAACTGTACAAACCGGGGGCCTAATTGCGTAACACATTTTCAATCACTCTGAATCATTTTGAAGGAAATTGCTAATCCATTACTTCATATGTTCGAGAAAGTCTGCTCAACAAAGTAAATAACGCAATGAATTTTGTTGAACTGTCAAAATTAAGGCCATTGCTAGGTACTGTTAGTGTGTTACGCATTTACCCCGCTGAACACGGCACATAACACATCGCGAGCTCTGAGTTAACGTCACAAAACGTATTGTCAACGATAACGAAAAAATCAACGTTGTAGCGTGGCGCTTTTTAGGACGTATACTGGCTGTATGACAGCGGGCAGTGGAGGGGCAGTGGGGCGGCGCGGCGGCGTGGCGAAATAGCGTGCGTCACTCCCAGGGTCGTTGCTACCGAGACACGTTCAATACAAATACACCACCTCTACACTTCCATCGACCTGCTTCATTCACTTTATAGCCATAAAGAACACTATTTCTATTCGTACGCGCGACCGACATCAATGAAGGAAGAATTTACAGCTAATTACCAAGGAGAATCAAAAAACGCACGAACTAGTTCACAACGTATGACAAACTAAACGGCATAAGTCATAACGCGATGAAAACAAGTCGTTTAAACGCAAACATAACTTAGCCGGTTATTCATCCACCTGACAGTTTTGAATTTGAGACTTATACCTATTGAAATTAAGGTTACATTTCAATTTTAGTGTTGAAAGAATAAGTTTGGGCGGCATGAATAATTTAAAGACGAACTTTTTTTTTAAAATTTAAAACATCCTTTTTTAAATTGCTTTTCGTTTAAACGTTGAAGTTCTTGACTATTTATTACTGCATTCAGTCATGATACCTACGTAGTAAGTATTGCAACGCTACGTTCGGGGGCAACGCCTGACTGGACCGGCCCACTCAATCTCTGTGGTTCTTCCTCAAAATTACCATTTCAGACTGTGACCTCTGATTTTTTTCTGCTTGTCTTCTCAGAGTAGTCAGATAGGAAACGCCGACCTCATCTAGTTTTTAAAGTATGATTGACGTATAAAAGTGTTTGTATAAACCTACAACCTACTTACAGAAATAACAATATTTATCAACGAACGAAGTACCTATCTAGTTTTATAAATAACCGTTAATAATATTTATGTCAGTCATTGCGTAACAACCACAATTACAGCGACCAGAGACAAGATGGTGAGACCATGCACACCGACATTTTTTTTTTCTCTTATATTGCGATAGACTACTTATTTAAACTCCTAACTTAACTTATTACTTATAATAATTTGATATTGTAACTTGCTTCTGGCTAAGTTATAACAGCCGCACGGGTCCATCGATGAGGTTAAGCTACGCTTGTTGCGGTTCGTCCGTGGATGGGTGAGCATCTTTAGATACCGAGACCGTTCGGAAAGAACGTTGAGCCGTTGGTCCCAGCTGTCATTCATGGATCTTTGACAATCGTTAGGGCCGTTTCCCACGGTAAGATCCTGTTTTTGCATGTACGGTTTTTTGCAGGATCCCGTTTAGTAGTGTACGTGTTTATTTAAATACATGTATTCACACAAACATCCTGTTTGCCGGTTACTACAAACGGGAGGCTTGTGTGAATATGTATATTTAAACACGTACACCACTGTTCATTGTGTCATAGAGGCCCCAGGGTTTGACATATTTTTATGACATTATCCATTAAGTACTTAATTTTGTAACTTAATTATAAACAATGCGTTCCTTGTCAACGCACTCAGAAAACAAAAATAAAAAAAACCTAACCTTATTTGATTTGTGACATCTTCCCTTTGCAAGTAGCGTCATCATTTTTGTGCTGGGTTCAAACTTCGTATATAATAGCTATGTATACGCATTGATGTATTAAATAAATCAATGTGTATACGTCATACACATTGGAGTTACGTCATAAAAGGGGTTTTCCGGATGTTTCTCGAGCCGAATGCGTCGGCGGTCCGCGTGTTGACTGTTGACCAATCTTGAGCAGCAATAGGGAGAAAGAGCAGAAGTTTCACAAGATATCGGAGAACGAAATACAACGTGTAACGTTAAATGCGCAAAACCTCAGACACCCCAACTGATTTTAAATTCAGTTAACCTATTTCAGAGAGAAACTAAGTGATTAAAAAAATTGTAAAGGTTTTATGTGCTGTTTAATTTTACTGGCCATTCTGATCGTTTCTTGCGTCTGCGACGACGCTCTATCGAGGGAGGAGTCGTCACCGGGCCGCTGCGCCGCGCTGACATTGGCTTGCTTGACCTATTAATAAATATACACGGCAACGTTTTTAATGAAGATTTTTTGAAAAATGTGACCTATATTAAAAAGTGGTTCAATTATTTCTGCTCGTTATTCTGATCAAACTATTTTCAGGTTTTGCGCATTTAACGTTACACGTTGTATATTTTTATTTTTTTGGTTGTTTGAACGCGCTGGAACGGTATGCGAAAACGAAGTAATAGCGCGAGCAGACTATGCGACACGACGGGGTGGGTACAGGGGAACAAGAAATTTTACGCGGACGCGGAGTCGCGGGCAGAAGCTAGTATCTATAAAAAACGATCAAAATCCAGTCGCAATAAATTATGTCAATAACACTTTCCGGGACACGTAACGCCCCTCGACGCAATAACTATAAAACTTGTACCGTAAAACGGGGTGAATAGAAAATGCAGGCTTCTAAATGGATTTTTAAGGCAGACTTTTAAATGGATTTTAACGTTGTTTGTTGCCAACAAGGTCACTTAATCGTTAATTATAATATAGTAAACACATTAAAGACCTTTTGTCAAAAAACGATTTCATTTCAATGTTAAAATCAATTTTAAAGTTTCGTCCCGATTCACCCCTGCATTTTCTATTCACACCGTTTTACCGTTATTGTATCTCGTTCAGTGTCGTTCAATGTGTTAATGTAGATAGGTAAACGCTATAAAAATAATGATTGGTTGAGACTTAGACCCAGCAAACATAGGGCAGTACAAGATCGTCATCATCTGCCTAGCCTTTCCCCAACTATGTTAGGGTCGGCTTCCAGTCTAACTGGATGCAGCTGAATACCAGTATTTACATAGAGTGAGTGCTTGGTTAGATTGGCTGTCAGACTTTCGGGCTCCTGACTAGTCTTGACCTGCACCCTAAATGCGTAACACACTATTACTCTCAATTTGAAGCATATTCCTAATCCATTGCTCCATATGTTCGAAAAATGTGTCTGCTCAACAACGTAAATAACGCAACGAATGTTGTTGAAATGTCAAATTGAAACCCATTGCTACTGATAGTGTGTTACGCAATTAGCCTGCAGACTACCCGTAGAAACTGTGAAAAATATCAAACTATATTAAAGTAACAAAACAAAGACGCTAGATTATCCCAGCTCTTTGCATTTTCCTTGAAACGTTTTCTATATGTTTGGAATGGGACTTCTGTACGTCAACTCATAGTGGCCCACCCACAAAGCGTAGTAAATGAATGACTAAAATGACTCACAAAATGTGTAAACCACTTGAAAAGTTGAAATTTTATCTGATATTCACGACATACGTACAATGTACATTTTAATCGGATTTTATCAGGCATTATAGTTCAATGATTCACATCGTCATTTCAAGGAGTATTATTTTATAAATGGAATGGCTTATTATTAGTTTCAACATAATTTCAGTTTTGTACACAGTTTCATACACAATTTTGTAATCATTTGTTTGCAAAAAAATCGTATTCAGGCATATTTTTTCTTCTACTGTTTCTGGTCGTGTCCGTCATCTTAGTTCTTTGACAGTTACGGGTAGTCAGAAGCCCATAAGTCTGACAACCAGTCTTACCAACGGGTATCGTGTATTCATGTTACCCAGTAACTCTGTTTTGGAGGTTACATAGGCAGTCGCTCCATGTAAAATACTGATATTCAGCTACATCCAGTTAGACTGGAACCCGACCTCAACACAGTTGAAAAGGCTATGCAGATCGATTGATTTTTTTATTCGACAAAAACATCAGGCATTATTTTTATCTACGACACTTAAACATAATAAACTAATAAGCACGATCTATAAATAAATTATGATTTTTTATAGGTTATATTAATATTTTGGCGCGCAAATTGTCATAAGACGCCATTTTGCAGGAAGTAAACGTTTGCCCTCACGAACAAGGAAGGTCTTACTTCCGTGATCGGTTCTACGGTTTTTCCTCATCGGTTTTATTTCAAAATTATTATACTATGTAAATATAGCCATTATCATTTATCTTAAAGCGTATAATAAGTTGCATAGATATGTCGCAGCCAACTAGTTTAATTAGCCGCCTAGTCTTTTAACCAAACGGCGGCTGTTCAACTAACGGTCTGAATGATATTCAATTATAGTTTAGGTTGGAACTATAACCAATGACGTGCGAGCCGAATTGGTCGCAGTAACTAAGCCAGGGCACACCGACCAAATAGGTTAGGTTAGGTTAGAACTTTGATCAACCGCGTGCGAGTCGAGAGAGCGAAGCGAGGCGAGCACTACTTCCAAAGGCCAGGCGGTTAACTAAACGGCTAATTGAAAACCAGCGTCAGGCACCAGTTGTCTGGCATTTTTGCTGAACTGGGCCTTTTTGGCGCAGCCGTGAGGCACACCTTCCAGTTTAATTTCTTACATCGTCTTTACACTTTGTTATTTGATTTTTATTTGTTTTTATCTGATGTATGTCTCAGGTGTACTGTGTGTCTTATAGTCTGTGCTAAATAAATGTATTTTCTTTCTTTTTTTTCTCTAATTTAACCAGCTGGTCGATTCTGGAAAAATCTCACCGTGCTAACTAAGGTGAAGTGAGCTTAGAGTGAGCTGTGAGTCATGGTGATGTTATGGATTGACACTATTGACGACTCACTCCACGCTCACTTCACCCAAGTTTTCACGGTGAGATGGTTACAGAATCGCTTGGCTGTTGGCTGCGACAGACACATCACGATTAGGTCCTTTGTCAAACGAGAAATCTTCTAATCCAGCGGGGTAATTGCGTAACACACTATCAGTAGCAATGAGTTTCATTTTGACATTTCAACAACATTCATCGCGTTATTTACGTTGTTGAGCAGACAAATTTTTCGAACATAAGAATCAACAATGGATTAACAATTTCCGTCAAAATGATTCAGATTATGTTTGAAAGAGTGTTACGGAATTACCCCTTTATTCATAAAAGTTGCTTAAAGTTGTCATTAGCGACTATTTAACCATACAGTTTTGACGTTTGAACCTCACACAACTTTAACCATCGTTTATAAATAAGCCTCTAGGGTACAGAGTCTAAATAAAGCTTTTGTTACCCAAGAAAGCTGACAACGGTCACACAACAACGGCTGTCCAAAATACAGAGCGTTTTTTGACACTTTAATGTCAAATACTGCTGAAAATGACAGATTTCAATGACGTCCATTATAACCCTTTCCAACCAAGTTGAAGTGATCGTGAGTTTCGACTTTACAAAATTCTGAGCACGATCGAGCGACTATCAAATTATTCCTGAACCTCACGTATGTGAGGATCTGACTGCTGAAGACCAGGTTGCATGAGATTTTTTTCAGTATTTTTCCCAGGACCTCTGAATACTTTCCAAAGGATTCATAAGTTTTTACTGATCTATGCGAAATTTTTACTACCTGGTTGCAAAGGGATAATAGGACGGAACTGCTTTACTAGGAAACCCAAGGTCAAGAGCTGGCTGAAAATTCAAAATTTTAGAATTTTATAGTCTGAAGCCTCATTACTCGTACTACGATGCAAGTGTCTTGTCTGTGGCATACAAATGACATGAATTGCATTGTCTGCCTCCAAACACTTATTAGATTTTAGACGCTGTAACTGTGTTTTCTTGTTGCCCGCATCATGACATGACATGGCTAATAATATACTGTGCGGCCGACGAAAGAATGCGTTTTTGACACCTGTCAGTTTCATACAAACGAATACGTGTTTTGGGAATTTGATCTTTAGTAGCTACTAGAATTGTCGCATTGACAGGTGTCAGGAAAACATTCTCTCGACGGCAGGACTTTTAATATTTTATGTTTCGTCATGGAAATAACTTTGCACACTACTGTATAGAATCACTGAGCTGCTGTGGAGTTTGTTGCACCACTTCTTGTTCACAATTAAAGCACTAGGAAGTGGTTAACGGCGAGCGTTTTGGGGGACAGTCTTATGTAATTTTGAAGTTCAAAAAATGCTGATTCTCGTGTTAGTTTGAATAAATAGCTTTTGATTTTGATTAAAAGAGCAAAGGTCAATCAGATATTCAGAACCAGGCAATTCCCTAAATCAAACGTAGAAATTGGCCATTTTCGGGCAACCCATTTTGAAATCCATCATATCTACATAAAAACTGTTTTGACATTAGGAGACAGGAGGACGCTGCTGCTGGTTGAACTTCGTCGGAATCGAAATTAAGATACGCCATAGACAAGTTTAGAATGAAGTCAATTTACGTTAGACGCTGACTAATTTGACAGGACTGAACTAATATTTATCTTCTGTCCTTTTCTTAATTAAACAGAAAGAAAAAAATGCACTGAACTAAAATTTACCGTTTGTGAACAGGAGAATCGGCGCCAATATCTGACGAGATGTGGGTGAACCTAATGGTGTAATCACCCTTGGTCGTTCTCCCGAATTCGATTGCTTATGGAATTTGGGCAAACGACAAGTGTAAATGACTTTAAAAGAGACCTCTGAGTTTGTGTCGGCTTTTCTTCTCAGAGTAGTCAGATAGGAAGCGCCGACCTCATCGAGTTTTAAAAAATATGATTGTCAAGTAAAAATGTTTTTACAAACCTACTTACAGCCGGTCGATTCTGTAAAAATCTCACCGTGAAATCATAAGTGAAGTGAGCACTTAATAGTGTTAAACCCTAGCATTAGAAATGAATGACAGCTCACTGCCCGCTCACTTCACCTAAGTTCTCACGGTGAGATTTTTACAGAATAGCACTGCGGAAATAAAATCATTTATCATTTCTATCTGTTCCCTTATAAGTTGATAAACAAACCTTAGAATAACAGCTCATAAAAATAATACAGCCAAGTACCAAAGTGTCACAGCACAGTAATAATAAAAACAACATGTCTGCGCTAAGAGAAAGGCGACGTTGCCGCTCTGTGCCTGGTCAAATAGGACAGAGGCGGCTGTATAGTGAATTAGTGATGTTCGTTCGTATACGTTACCAATTTTATTTTCGGTAGGTACCTAACGTTATCGGTTTTTCTGTAAGTATTAAGTAATAATTGTTTACTTGGGCTTGTGTATAAATAGAATATGAGATTACGGTAATCGGAAATTGAAATGAAATTACCTATGTACTTACTTAGCCTACATTATTTTTTCAACTGATTGCGATGTCATAAGAGGAAGAATGAGCCGCTTGCCGCGGTTGGTCTGTGAATGGGTGATCATCTTCACATACCGAGACCCCTCCGTGCCTCGGAAAGCACGTTAAGCCGTTGGTCCCGGCTGTCATTCGTGGATGTTTGACAGTCGTTACGGGTAGTCAGAAGCCCGAAAGTCTGACAACCAGTCTTACCAAGGAGTATCGTATTACCCAGTAACTGGGTTGTGGAGGTCAGATAGGCAGTAGCTCCATGTAAAATACTGGTATTCAGCTGCATCCGCTTAGACTGGAAGCCGACCCCAACATAGTTGGGAAAAGGCTGGGCAGATGATGCTATGTCATAAGAGTTGTACGAACGGAAATGGCAATTTTAATGTTATTGCTAAGGTTCGGTAAAGGGGCTCGTGGTTAAATGTTAACAGCCTCAAGCCTCGATCGAAGGTAAAGCTACGCTTACCGCGGTCGGTTCGTGGATGGGCGACTATCCATTGCACATCGAGGATTCGAGACCTCTCCGTGCCTCGGAAAGCACGTAAAGCCGTTGGTCCCAGCTGTAATTCGTAGATCTTTGACAGTCGTTACGGGTAGAAGCCCGAAAGTCTAGACAACCAGTTAGTTTACTTATTTCATCGCCACTGCTCTCAAAATAGTGAGGGGAAAACATCGTGAGGAAACCGGTATTTACTAGAAACAAAAATTCGTAGGCATGTGACATCTACCAACCCGCACTGGGCAAGCGTGGTGGATTGCGGCCCACTCCCTCTCACAGAGAGGAGGCCTGTGTCCCTACAGTGGGAACAGCAGGGTAATTGCGTAACACACTATCAGTAGCAATGGGTTTCATTTTGACAGTTCAACAACATTCATTGCGTCATTTACGTTGTTGAGCAGACAAATTTTTCCAACATATGGAGCAATGGATTAGCAATATGCTTCAAAGTGATTCAAATTGAGACTAATAGTGTGTTACGCAATTAGGGTGCAGTATAGACTGATTATGCTACAAATAGTCCCGAAAAGATTTGTCTAGAAAACATAATGATAAAGCTATTACAGCTCGCCATACATAATTAGTATGATAATTTAGTTTTTTCAAAGCACCTAGGTACAGACGCCAGCACATTAAGGTACCCGAAACTGTCAAATTTTCCCAATCAGCTTTGAACCTTATGCTTTAGCAATAAAGTTGAAAATCTATTAAAGAAATTTAGCAGATTTTAGTAGCTTGATGTGCTGGCGTATGTACCTTATTAAATTCAAGGCCAAAAAACATGGCCGCTATTATGAAGTAAAGTCGTTATGCATACGGTGTTAGGGGAAATACATTAGAATTTCGCGTGATGTCATGACAAAATTATAAAAATACCCAAATGCTTGGGACCTCTCGGGGACGAGCTGGTACAAATTTGTACAGCTCGTGGTACACACGTGTACCAGCTTGGGCTAATGAAGTTAACCTTCATATTTGTAAACGTTAAAAAAGTAAATAACGATTAGCGACTGCATAGCTATACATTTTTGACGTTTTTAACCATCTCTTTAACTTAAGGTACCTACCTAACTTTTTTTTTTTTCGTACGCACAAAATACGCGCATTGACGTGGAGTTGCGGACACCAGCCCGTATTACCTATTACCTGTTACCTAAGGTAACGTTTATAAATAAAAGAGTATAAGTCCATTGATTGTTCCTAATGAGATGTCGTGAAAAATCGTTAACAACAACAATTGGTACACATGTGTACCATAAGCGGTATAAATTTTTACCAGCTCGTCCCTGAGAGGTTTGTCGAAATTTGGACTTGTCGATTTCTCATAATTTTCTTGGGCGTCTACTGAGATGACATTTAATCAATGATTATAATACGTCATTGCATTTAATAGAGAAGTTTGTTTTTAAAACGTTGCCCCACACTAGGAATTTCTCCTGTATTGTGGGTGCGTTTTACAAACAATTAAAACTCACATACACAAACAGTCAGACCCGTAAAAACTACTAGTAGATCATACAAATATTTGTTTCGTGCGGGAATTGCACCCTCGACACGAAGCGCAACAGTCAATCGCCGTAAGAAAGAAGAAGACACTAAACGTAACATTGGCTATATGCAAGAACTGTACAAAGCTAACAGAAAAAAAGAGACGAAGATGCCGTGAGATGCTGCATTGCCCTCTAATAAATTGGGATAAAGACAAGAGAATCTTCTTGACACAATTCCTAATTCTTCTATAAATGTAAGCGGCCTTTTTCGCCAGGAAAAAATAACGTTTCATGGTATAACGAAATGCGATTGAGTAACTGACGAATGTCGAAACAATCGCAACAATAGCGTTGTGGCGCTTTCGTGGTCACGCTTAGGACGGAAAAGTACAAATTGTGCAGTACAGTACCCTAATTTCGTAACAAACAATTAATCACAATCACTTTGAAGGATATTGCTAATCCATTGCTTCGCATGTTTGAAAAATGTGTCGCCCAGCAACGTAAATAACGCAATGAATATTGTTGAACTGTCAAAATGAAAGCCATTGCTACTGATAGTGTGTTACGCAACTACCCCGCAGATTATTGGTATTCCCTAACCTGGAGCGTTCGCCTGTAACGTAACATTTCAGATTCGATTTTGAGCACTAGTTTACAATATTGCCTCCCTGACTGAAGAGAATTTGCCTGTAATGTAACATTAGATTCGATTTTGAGCATTTCGTTGATTTCACAATGTCAGAATGAATGCGAAAGCACTAGGAAGTGGTGAAGGGCGGGCGTTTTGGGGGACTGTCTTTTGTAATTTTGACGTTCGAAAAGTGCTGATTCTCAGCCTAGTTTGAATAAATGACTTTTGATTTTTGATTTTGAGACAATGGTCGGTTCTCCTCCCTCACCACTGTAATGCTTGAATCTGTAACATTACAGATTGCGCACTGTGATGATCGGTTCCCCTCCCCCACTGAAGTAAAGCTCGACTCTGTACCGTTATATTACAGGCGAATGCTCCAAGTGAGGGAGCACCTTTATAGTAATCCGCTTAGCATAAGGTCTTGGGATAGGGTGCGTTTCCACAGAAGCGGAGCTGGGCGAAGCGGAGCAGAGACGTGCAAGAATCGACTAATCACAATGGTTGAAATCCTCATCGCGTCACTCGTCTCGTCTGTGATTGGACGATTCCTACACGTCTCCGCTCCGCTCCGCCCAGCTCCGCTTCTGTGGAAACGCACCCTTAGATTCCCCGGTCGTAGGAGTACTATACTGTGTTTGAATTAGTGACAGACCTGACCTTCTTTGGCTGTTTATCCTTACTATATGGCGAGCTCAAATCAAACCATTTATTTTTCTCTATTGGTTAATGACCAATCTTATTCAACACATGTGTGTCAAGGTAGCTTCAAAAGCTATTGTGCTTGGAGCGGAAAACTTATTTGTTAATGGCGAATAATTGCCGTAATTAGCCGCGTACTGACTGAGCGAGCCGCCTCGCGAGGCAGCCTCGGACGTTTGCCGCGGTAAGCTTGCCGCGCGAGGCCGCCTCGGTCTGTAAGTTTTCTAATCCGAGGCCGCCTCGCGCGGCAAGGCCGAGCCACGGTGAGGCTGGGCCAGCATCGACGCTCAGTTTAACTTGAAGTTGAACAGAGACCGCACGTGCGTATAGTTTGCTCAAGACTACCATGAGGCCGCACATTCGGAAAGCTGTCGCCACCACTGCCTTTTTAATAATTCTACGGCTTGTAAAAAAAAGAAAACAGAAACCTAAACGTTTTTGGATGAAAGTATTATACAAAAATAGATTACAAGCTGGGAACAGATTGTTTGAAGAATTGTGCTTTGATGAGGAAGAAAAAAATTTTACTCGAATGAGTAAAATCGAATTTGACAATATGTACTCTCTCATAAACGCCAAAATAAGCAAGAAGGACACAAATTTTCGAGAAGCAATATCCGCTAGAGAAAGATTATTAGTGACGTTGAGATTTTTGGCCACAGGAGATTCTTATACCAGTCTACAATATCTATTTCGTATATCAAAACAAAGGATATCAGTTATAGTTCCTGAAGTCTGTGATGCGATAATTGAGGTGTTGAAGGATTATGTTAAGGTAAAATAAAATGACATATTTTCATTATTATTTTTATTAATCAAATTAGAAAATTAGACAAATATTTAATGATAAGGAGCTGGAGGAGGAGGAGGAGGAGAGGGAGGCATCGGTATCGGTGAGTAAAAGAAAGTCGTCTATATTCACCATATAGTTGTATTAGTTTCAGACACTGTTCTTTATCCATGACGCACAACTAACACGTAACGAATAAGCGAGGCGAAACACTACCGTCTTGAGTGAGCGCGGCAAACGTACTGAGGCGCCTTTGAGCATCGACGAAAACCGACAACGCTCGGCTCGGGCCGCGGCACGCTCGGGCGAGGCAGCGCATGCGTTTGCCTCGGGCGAGGCACGTCTTGACCGACCGAGGATTTGCCTCGCGCGGCTGCCTCTCGAGGCGGCTCGCTCAGTCAGTACGCGGCTATTGGCATATCCGATGAGTGTTCAAGATGTTTGTTGAAGCGTCGTCATGTTGGGGTCGGCTTTCAGTCTATCCGGATGCAGCTCAATACCAGAAGACCAATTCTCGTAATTAAAAACGTTCAAAATTTAATGGCAATCTCAGCAACAAGCACTGTCAAAAATTTGTCAAAAATGTAGGCAAATTAGAGGTATTTTTGACAGATTGAGATCAGACTGTGAACGTTCTTAAAATTACAAGAATTGCCCCTCAGTATTTTACATGGAGCGACTGCCTATCTGACCTCCACAACCAAGTTACTAGGTGAGACACCCCTTCGTGAGGCTGGTTGTCAGGATGTATGTAGAAGCGTGATGGGGGAAAATTTATACAACGTGTAACGTTAAATGCGCAAAACCTCAGACACCCCAACTGATTTTTAATTCAATTAACCTATTTCAGAGAGAAAATAAGTCATTAAAAATTGTAAAGGTTTTATGTGCTGTTTAATTTTGCTGGCCATTCTGATAGTCTCTTGCGTCTGCGACGACGCTTCATCGAGGGAGGAGTCGTCACCGGGCCGCTGCGCCGCGCTGACATTGGGTTGCTTGACCTATTAATAAATAGACACGGCAACGTTTTTTGTGAAGATTTTTTGAAAAATGTGACCTATATTAAAAAGTGGTTCAAATAATTCTGCTCGTTATTCTGATCAAACTATTTTCAGGTTTTGCGCATTTAACGTTACACGTTGTATAACCAGCCTATAATGTTCGCACACAGACCTCTCTTTTCTGTGAAAGGAAGTGGGCCATAATCTACCACACGAGCCCAGTGCAGGTTGGCGAATGTCACATGTCTTTGAATTTTTTATTCTAGGATCTGTCGATTTCTTCATGATGTTTTCTTTCATCGTTTTGAGAGCAGTGGTTATGAAATAATTTACATGAAATTAAGTGGCTGCTTGGGTTCGAACCCACGACCTACAACTCGTACGTAACGGCGTACTTATTGAGCTATTGTAGATGCTCGTGCAGAAATATGAGGAAATTCTGCTTTGAAATTATTCCATCGAAGTTGGAAAAGACAGTTAAGCTTTACATTCACGAGAAAAAGTTAAGCAAAAGAAATATTCTCAGAATACAGCAGTTTAAGTCCGTGCCTTGGAAAGGACGTTAAGCCGGGGTGTCAATCGTAGATCTTTGACAGTCGTTACAGGTAGTCAGATGTCGAAAAACTGACAACCAGTCTTACCAAGGAGTATCGTGTTAGCCAGTTACTGGGGAGGTCAGATCAGTCGCTCCATGTAAAATAATGGTATTAAGCTGCATCTGGTTACACTGGAAGCCGACCCCAACATAGTTGGGAAAAGACTGAGAAGATTTTTGATTACGTAGCCTAATGATGTCCTCTCTCCAACCGACTTCGTCTCGGCCTCATAATTTCATTTCAGGAATTCAGGATGTAATTCTAGCACCTGACAGTATGTGGTATTTGGCACTTAGCCGAAACAGCGTTAGGATGAAAGCTGACAAATGTCACATAGCTCATTTTGAACGATTCAATGTTGAAATTCCTTAAAGATCAACTGTTAGTGCTGGTTTTTAGGATATTTTCTAGACTGTCTCGTTAGTATGTCTGGAAATCAGAAGTCATGGTATGGGTATGTGATACGGGGAATGAGGAAAATATCGTAAGGAATGTTTTGAGTATGAATGTCGGTGGACTTAAATAAGATAAGGGAAAGACCAAAGAAATGATGGATGGACAGTGTGAAAGGTGATAAGGAGGTGACTGCCGAGATGACGAATAGAGAAGTACACAACGCGTAACATTAAATGCGCAAAACCTCGACACCCCAACTGATTTTTAACCGACTTCAAAAAAAGGAGGAGGTTATTAACCGACTTCAAAAAAACGAGGAGGTTATCAATTCGACTGTATTTTTTTTTTTTTTTTTTTATGTTTGTTACCTCATAATAACCGACTGGGTGAACCGATTTTCATGATTCTTTTTTTATTTGAAAGCTGGTGCTTCCCGTGTGGTCCCATTGCCACCATTTCAATATCTGATAATGGGATCTTGTAGAAATCGGGGGAACTCTTCAATAAATAACAGCAGATTAACCGCGATTGTTGCTATAGCATATCTAAGCATTGTTTACACCATCACACAACATAATATCACGCCTGTACTCACTACAAAGGTTATAATTTTTTTTTATTATAATAATAATTAATACCAGTAAAACAACCGCGATTGCTGCTATCGCATATGCATGCATTGTTTACGCAATCGCACAACATAACATCACGTCTGTACCCTATAAACGCAGATGCAGCTTCCTGTCACTGATATTTACATAGCAAGTAGTGTTTATATGAATTTGATTGGGGTAGAAATAACTAAAAAGTGAAAAATAAAAAATTTTATATAAAAAAAAACAACCGACTTCCAAAAAACACTACAAAGTGATAAATAATTTTAATTTCGGAAGTCGGTGTCAAAAAACCGAAATGCGGAACCAACGACACCGACTTCCAAAATTAAAATTATTTTTCACTTTGTAGTGTTTTTTGGAAGTCGGTTGTTTTTAATTCAATTGACCTATTTCAGAGAGAAAATAAGTCACTAAAAAAATTTAAAGGTTTTATGTGCTGTTTTAGTTTTACTGGCTATTCTGATCGTTTCTTGCGTCTGCGACGACGCTTTATCGAGGGAGGAGTCGTCACCGGGCCGCTGCGCCGCGCTGACATTGGCTTGCTTGACCTATTAATAAATAGACACGGCAACGTTTGCAATGAAGATTTTTTGAAAAATGTGACCTATATTAAAAAGTGGTTCAATTAATTCTGCTCGTTGTTCTGATCAAACTATTTTCAGGTTTTGCGCATTTAACGTTACACGTTGTAGAAGAAAAACACATGTTGCGCCTACCTCAAACAAATTGGGTTTAAAGGCAGGAGAATCATGATGAGACTGACTCGTTCGTCTAGTGCAAGAGCGGACTGATGAACGAGGTCCCTGCTGGGCTTAATTCCAGGGATTAGCAATCAAAATCAAAAGTCCTTTATTCAAAGCAGGCTGAGAACCTGCACCTTTACAACGTCAAATACAACGTGTAACGTTAAATGCGCAAAACCTGAAAATAGTTTGATCAGAATAACGAGCAGAATTAATTGAACCACTTTTTAATATAGGCCACATTTTTCAAAAAAATCATCAGTAAAAACGCTGCCGTGTCTATTTATGAATAGGTCAAGCAAGCCAATGTCAGCGCGGCGCAGCGGCCCTGTGACGACTCCTGCCTCGATGAAGCGTCGTCGCAGACGGGTTTTTCCATCTGGGATCTCCCAGTAACAGCCAGGAGTTTGGAAGTTGGCGGTGTGATACCCCCGTGCCTCGGAAAGCACGTTAAGCCGTTTGGTCCTTCGCCTGATCTCTCTCCGGTCGTGTCGGATTGCCGTCCCTGAGGACTATGAGAGTGAGGGAAGAGGGAGTGCACCTATTTCTGCGCAGACACGCCTTTACTGTAAATATCTCCAATAAGCATTCTTTTGGGTTGTTGCCACTGCTCTGTCAAACTCACAGTGATCTTTATTCTCGTTGCAATAAGCACCCTAATTGCGTAGCACACTATTACTATCAATTTGAATCATTTTGAAGCATATTGCTAATCCATTGCTTCATATGTTCGAAAAATGTGTCTGCTCAACAACGTAAATAACGCAATGAATGTTGTTGAACTGTCAAAATGAAACCCATTGCAACTGATAGTGTGTTACGCAATTACCCTGTAGGTTGCTATTCGATTGCCACTGTCAGGTGTATAAAACTGCGAACGGACTCCCTACTCCGGCGCTAAACCATGCAACTGCCAACAAGAAATTGCCAAACCGATATCAACACATATAAAGATTGTAGATTTTAAAATACACCGATACAAAAAAAAAAGCTATCGTACGATTTTATCAAGAAAACGTCATGGAGACATTAATTTTTATGATAAGTATAAAATCTTTTTCAAAACAAGTGACGTATTTTTCCGATTATCAGCCGACGATGTAACACACTTACGACTCTTTCCCACGGCAAGATCCCGCTTTTTGCAAGTACGGTTTTTAAATAAAGAGTATTCTATTCTATTCTATTCTACTAAACGGGATCCTGCAAAAAACCGTATCTGCAAAAAACGGGATCTTGCCGTGGGAAAGGGCCCTAACAGTAGCAATGACTTTCATTTTGACAGTTCAACATCATTCATTATATATAGAATTGCCGAAAGAAGAAGAATTGCCGCAATCTTCATAACAACTGTGACGTCCGCACGATTACAAAGCCTGTTTTGATATAAAACACGAAACACATGTGCAAATATAAAAGTGTCACTGACTCTGGCAGGGCCACCATCAGGGATTTTAATTTTGAAAACGCAAAAAATTAGTCGCTAATTAGTCGAAATTAGTCGCCAAATATCAGAATTAGTCGGTCCCTGGTTCAAAAGATATAAGGGTTTATAGGTGGCCCTGCTGGAGAGACTCTCCCCAGCAGGGCCAAATTTATATCTCAAAAACTAGGGCACCTAGCGAAGATCTGTTTTCTCCCATATTTAGTCGCCAATTAGTCGCCAAATATCAGAATTAGTCGGTCACTGGTTCAAAAGATATAAGGGTTTATAGGTGGCCCTGCTGGAGAGAGTCTCCCCAGCAGGGCCACATTTATATCTCAAAAACTAGGACACCTAGCGAAGATCTGTTTTCTCCCATATTTAGTCGCCAATTAGTCGGAATCAGTCGCCAAGTTACAGATTTAGTCGGGTCTTAGTTTAGGAGATATAATGAGTTCAATTAGTAAGGTATAGTCCAAGAGCTAGATCGAAAAGTTCACGAAAAATTACGAAGAAAAAATGTTTCTATTAATATGTGTAATATACTTTTAGTTTTATCGGTCTAAAGTCTTTAGAAATGTCCGAGAGAGATAAATTCTCAATTAAATTCATGTTTTTATGTTTTTAATTACTAGTTTAGAGTAGCTTAAACTTCTTTAAAAACATTAAACCTTGCTCTTGGTCTATTTGGTGTCAAGATGTACAGTCGCATGCAACTGTTTTACCAGTTTACAATGTTAACCTCTAATTAACGTTAGAATAATAAAAAAATATCGTACCTTTAGTAAAATGTTTAAAATACTAAAACGTTGAAAACGTAAGTATTGTCAATTGTAATCAAATTTTATTTTATAAAAATGAATTTTCAAAAAGTTCGTTTGATGTGTGTTGTGTTTGTGTGTATTTTGAGGTGATTGTGAGTGTTATGTTGTGGGTATGGACGGGTTGAGTTTTTATTTTATCTTAATTTAGGTTAGAATAATAAAACTTCTGTTGTCGACATATAAATAGATTTATTACCTTAAAATTATTGTACTTTCTGAAAATGTTACAAATACCTATTTATTCAATATTATGAACAGATACAGTTTGTTAAACGGTTTATTCGCGCAGGCTCGCGAGGTCGCGCGCAAGCTCGAACATACGCGATCCGTAAAGAAAATACCCGAGACCGTGCGGGGATTATTCCTCTCTGTCTGCGCTGACCCTTTACGTGACGGGCAACTCGTTCTAAGCAGCTCGTCTGTACACGCGCATCTATCTCTTTCTTACTTACCGTAAATGAAACGGAGCGCAGCGATCTATCTGCCAGCGACTAAGTGGTAAGTGCACATTGTGTTGGATAAATAATTACACATACACATACACACATTACACACACACACATTGCATCGTACATTATTGTAGATTTGTTTATAAGTATTGAATACAGCTTTCCTATGGTGGGTTGAAATTATAGACTAAGTTTATATTTATTTAATTCGAAACAAACATTCCTCCATAAGACGTCATATATACTATCTAGAAAATACATAAAGTATTTTGTACTCGCTTGTACCACTGTATGGGGAAATTGAATTCTTTAATATCTTTTTAATTACACACCGACTAAATCTGTAACTTGGCGACTGATTCCAACTAATTGGCGACTAAATATGGGAGAAAACAGATCTTCGCTAGGTGTCCTAGTTTTTGAGATATAAATGTGGCCCTGCTGGGGAGACTCTCTCCAGCAGGGCCACCTATAAACCCTTATATCTTTTGAACCAGTGACCGACTAATTCTGATATTTGGCGACTAATTCCGACTAATTGGCGACTAAATATGGGAGAAAACAGATCTTCGCTAGGTGCCCTAGTTTTTGAGATATAAATTTGGCCCTGCTGGGGAGAGTCTCTCCAGCAGGGCCACCTATAAACCCTTATATCTTTTGAACCAGTGACCGACTAATTCTGATATTTGGCGACTAATTTCGACTAATTAGCGACTAATTTTTTGCCTTTTCAAAATTAAAATCCCTGATGGTGGCCCTGCCAGAGTCAGTGACACAATATAAAAATAAAACAGTTAATGCTAACAAACCATTTTGTTATTTTACTGTATACGACGTAGGTATTGGGCAAATATTAGTTTAGGAATTAATTATATGAGGGGCTTGTGGCTAAGTAATAACAGCCGCACGGGTCGATCGCTCCGGTTAAGCTACGCTTGCCGCGGTTAGACCGTGGATGGGTGACCATCTTTACATACCAGCACCCCTCCGTGCATCGGAAAGCACGTTAAGCCGTTGATTATGGCTGTCATTCAAGGATCTTTGACAGTCGCTGCGGGTCGTCAAAAGCCCGAAAGTCTGACAACCAGTATTACCAAGGGGTATCGTATTATCCAGTAACTGGGTTGTGGAGGTCAGATAGGCAGTCGCTCCATGTAAAATACTGGTATTCAGCTGCATCCGGTTAGACTGGAAGCCGACCCCAACATAGTTGGGAAAAGGCAAGCAGATGATGACCTACTAATACTATAATCACTACATATTATTTTATAAAGCAAAGCCCCGCCGCGCGCCGCGTCTGTCCGTCAAACGGATTTTCATACGGCTTTAACTTCAAGCCGTCCAGGACCCTAATTGCGTAGGTAACACACTATTACTCTCAATTTAAATCATTTTTAAGCATATTGTTAATCCATTGCTCCATATGTTCGAAAAATGTTTCTGCACAACAACGTAAACAACGCAATGAATGTTGTTGAACTGTCAAAATGAAACCCATTGCTACTGCACTATCAGTCACGAGCCTGCTGATTCATTTTGAAGGATATTGCTAATCCATTGCTACATATTATGTTCGAAAATTGAATCCAGCAGGTTTGACCTATTGTGATTAAATAGTAGTAGTAATCTGTAATCTGATACCAACAACTAGACTCATGAAGAGGTGACCGCAAACGTCAGTATACAGGGTGGCTCATTCAGAGCGGTCAGTATGGGAAAGTCTGAAAATATAAGATATACGAAGATCTGTTCTTAGGAACCATGACATCGATTTTAATAACAAGAAAAACTGCATTCATACATTTTAAAAAAACCTGTACTCAGCTCGGGAATCGAACCCGGTCGTTTTGAAAAAAAAACTAACACTATTTCTATTTAGATATCGATTGTGTAGGTCTTAAGCAGTAAATGTTTCTATGGAACATGATGTCTAAAATGAATAAAAGGCATTGTTTTCACATACTTTTATTTATTTTAGTAGGTGTTCGAAGTGACCACCGTTTTTTTCAATACAATATTCAAGACGTTTAGGTAACGATCTTACTATTGCATTTTGTATCTTCATGTGGTGAATTTGCGTTAAAATTGACTCTATGGCTGCTTTTAGGTCTTCAACGGTGTCATAGCTTGTTTTGTACACTTCATCCTTAACATAACCCCACAAGAAATAGTCTAGAGGCGTTAAATCGGGCGACCTCGCGGGCCATTTGATTTTTTTAATTGAACATTGAACACCTACTAAAATAAATAAAAGTATGTGAAAACAATGCCTTTTATTCATTTTAGACATCATCTTCCATAGAAACATTTACTGCTTAAGACTTACACAATCGATATCCAAATAGAAATAGTGTTAGTTTTTTTTTTCCAAAACGACCGGGTTCGATTCCCGAGCTGAGTACAGGTTTTTAAAAAATGTATGAATGCAGTTTTTCTTGTTATTAAAATCGATGTCATGGTTCCTAAGAACAGATCTTCGTATATCTTATAGTTTCAGACTTTCCCATAGTGACCGCTCTGAATGAGCCACTCTGTATTGTGTTATTAGCAGACATCACGACGCTGCACATCATGCGGAGTAATTGCGTAACACACTGACATTGGAGCCGATTCTCTTGTTCACATACTAAGCTAAATTTAAGTTCAGTGCATCTTTTTCTTTCTATTTCATTAAGAAAAGGACAGGAGATAACATATGAATTTAGTCCTGTCAAATTAGTCAGTGCCTGACGTAATTTTACTAGAGAATTTTTTAATCACGTCTAAACTTGTCTATGCAGTATCTTAATTTGACAGGACTAAACTAATATTTTTTTCTTCTGTCATTTACGTTAGTTTCGTTGTTGAGCAGACAAATTTTACGAACATAATTATGAAGCAATGGATTAGTAATATCCTTCAAAATTATTCAGATTTTGACTGATTGTGTTTTACGCAATAATTAGGGTGCTGGGTACTAAACCATTCCTTATAGACCGTTTTGTAGAAGACCCATTTTCGGTTGTGAAAGTCTCCATAGATTACATATGATGAAATTTGATCCAATAGATATCATATTATGCTTATTTCAGTATAGTGACACAATATTTGTATTCAGTCTGTATTTTTCCGTAGCAAACACACATGTATTGAGGATTCCAGGTTTCTAGGTGACCAGGAAGTTTTGAAATAAATACGTAGAACAAAAACACATTTGTTTTCATACTTATATCTCATAATAGTGTGCATACACACGAACGACACGCGTCGACGACAGAGGCAATCGCAAGCGTCGACGCGTGTCGGTGACAACCGATGACGCGTCGGCGGATGCCGTCGACAGTGAATTTTCGTCGGCAGTTGTCTCTGTCGTCGACGCGTGTCGCTCGTGTGTATGCACACTTATGTGGAAATCGGATGTCATGATATGGGCATGTGATACGGAGGAATGAGGAAATGTCGTGATGAAGTTTTGAGTATGAATGTCGATGGCCATAAGAGGGGGGGAAGACCAAAGAAATGATGGATGTACTGTGTGAATGATGATATGGTTAGAGTGGCCGCGACTACCGAGATGACGACTAATAGAGAAGTGTGGAAGAAAAAGACATGTTGCGCCGACCGCAAATAATTTGGGACAAGGGCAGGAGACTACCTGCCAGGGTCATCATCTGCCCAGCCTTTTCCCAACTATGTTGGGGTCGGCTTCCAGTCCAACCGGAAGCAGCTGAATACCAGTATTTTACATGGAGCGACTGCCTTTCTGTCCTCCACAACCCAGTTACTTGGTAGTACGTTACCCCTTGGTAAGACTGGTTGTCAGACTTTCGGGCTTCTGACGACCCATAACGACTGTCAAAGATCCACGAATGACAGCCGGGACCAACGGACCAACGGCTCAACGTGCTTTCCGAGCCACGGAGGGGTCTTGGTATGTGAAGATGGTCACCCATCTAGGGACCAACCGCGGCAAGTGATCGATAGACCCGTGCGGCTATTATCACACAGCCACAAGCCCCCCATATACATATATCTGGTTACATTTCAAGTTTTCATACAGAAAATCTCAAAAACCACGTATTTACCAAGACAGAAGCTGCTATTTTATGGAAAAACACATCCAGAACTCAGCCCGCAACAAAAATATCGCTAAAATCAACAAAAACAACCTCCGTTTACACAGCGTTGAATAACATTCCGAGTATTGTGACGTTTACCACGTTCGTGCTCGCTTAGCTGCGTACGCGCAATCGTGCGACCGTGCGAGGTTGTTCATCGATTAAAGAATTTATTTCGCGTAAATAACGATGGTAATGTCTGGAAAAATCTCACCTTGATAACTAAGGTGAAGTGAGCTTATAGTGAGCTGTGAGTCATGCTGATGCTAGGGATTGACACTATTGACGATTCACTCCACGCTCACTTCACCCAAGTTTTCAAGGTGAGATGGTTACAGAATCGCACGGCAGTTATAATACTGTTTAGCATATTCAGCCTGCTGGGACACAAGTCCCCTCTCTGTGAGAGGGAGTGAGCCATAATCCACCACACGGGCACAGTGCGTGTTGGTGATGTCACAACCCTGAAACTCTACTTGAATGGGGCTCGTTGCTAAATAATAACAGCCGCACGGGTCGAACTTCAAGGTTAAGCAACACTTGCCGAGGTCGATCTGGGGATGGGTGACACCATTACATACCGAGACGGCGAGACCCCTCCGTGCCTCGGAAAGCACGTTAAGCCGTTGGTCCTCGCTGTCATTCATGGTCATCTTTGACTGAAAATCTGACAACCAGTCTTACCAAGGGGTATCGTATGACCGAGTAAATGGGTTCTGGAGGTCAGATAGGCAGTTGCTCAATGTAAAATACTGGTATTCAGCTGCATCCGATTAGACTGGAAGCCGACCCCAACATATAGATGGGAAAAGGCTAGGCAGATGATATGAGACTTGAATGGATGAGTACCTACGTAATCTTTTTACCACAGCATAATCAATTCTCCCGAGACAGAATTCTAGATCGTGCAGTACCAAGTACTCTCGCCACTGCAGTAAATTAAAAGCCGACTCAACATGAACAAATGATTTTTTTATACGTAATACTGATGGTTACTTTATGTGGGATCGAAACGAATTAAATATACCGTGGCTGGCTGGTCGTCATTGTGTTCAAGTCAGAGTGCAACGGAGCGAGACTCGGTCCCTAATGCGGGTTGTACAGCCAGATTAAAACTTTATGGCGGCTTGGAACATGAGGCGAGTCGCTGCGCAGTAAACAATTCACCTGTCAGCGGGTGTGAGGGGTGAGGTACTGCGCAGCGTGTAGCGCACTTCAGAGCCGCCATTTTTAATCTGGCTGTACCATAGACAATAGATGAACTGCGCGATCCACTCAGAAAATTGTCCACTTTGTTAGAAAGGGACAGTGCGATGATACTCTCCTGCTCTGTCTCTCTCTGTAGGTTTGTAGTTATGATCCGCACCTGCAGAGTTGTGACGTGGACCAATCAGAATTTTAGAAAGAAATAACAACAGGGGAGTATCCGATAGCCGTCTCTCTCACACGTTTTCTGACCACATTTTAGTTAGGTACTGCTAGGATAGGGATTGCACAGTCCATCCTCCATGTCTATGGGCTGTACCAAACAAGATAACATCACAACAGCAGGGTAGTTGCGTAACGCACTATCAGTAACAATGGCTTACATTTTGACAGTTCAACAACATTCATTGCGTTATTTACGTTGTTGAGCAGACAATTTATTTGACCTTAACCCTTAAATGCATGATTTATTTTATCGTATTGCAAAAAATGCTATTGTATAGGTATTTATCTATAGAATTTAGATAATAAATACATAATAATTATACAATAATATTAATATTCGTAGAGTATATATATTGTTTTGACAAAAAGAGGTGCGTTCAGAAACTCACAGCTATCACATTCTTAAAAAAAATAAATGACGTACTTTGTTGCCATTTGGCAACATTATGCATTTAAGGGTTAAGAAGCAATGGATTAGCAATATCCTTCAAAATAATTCAGATGATGACTGATGGTGTGTTATGCAATTAGGGTGCTCTACCTTTCCTTGGAATTGCGTAAACAACTTTCAATTACAATCCGAGAGTTTTAAAGAATATCGAGGTTAAATTCTCAGCCTTATTTGGATTTTGATTTTGTGTTGAATTCCTGCTAGAGGTAGAGCGTGCTAAGAATATAATAAGAATTTTCTCTCCGTGTAGATTGGACAAAACACATAATTATTATGTGTTTTGTCCAATCTACACGGAGAGAAAATTCTTAGAAAAATTACTGTGCTCGTCACTGTAAAGTTAGTGCAACTAAAATCTACAGAAAATTTTCTGAGTGAGATTGGGAAAAATTCACTATTTGTCCAATAAATTTTACTATACAGCATAAGAATTTTTACTGTGCTAGCATGGTCATTTTTCCATTACCACTCAAATGCACTCAGATTATGAGACAGCACAGTAATTTTTCTCTCCGTGTATGTAAACTAATAATAAAGCTGAAGAGATTTTTTCTTTGAACGCGCCAATCTCTGGAACAACCAATCGGATTTGATTTTATTTTTTGTAGTTTATAGCTCAATTCTTGAGAAAGGCTAATAGGGTATTTAACATCACGCTAGGACCCTTCGGAGACGAGGAAACAAAAAGAAAACGAAGTAATAGCGCGAACGGGCGACGCGATGCCACTGCGTTCACCCTTGCACCGGCTTCATAAGGTTCACTCGTTTGTTGGGCTTGGTTATAACCTTTTATAACAAGCTACCCCCTGCTAAATTTGCCTTTTAATGCGTTTAAAGCTCAAGTAAAATCCAACCCTTGTTCGAAGGCATACTATTCCATCAACGACTACTTAAACGATTAGCTTACTGTCAGGTTATATGAGTTCATATAATTGTTTTTTTTTTTATTTGACTGTATAAGTCAAATCAGTTTAATTTAATTATAAATTTAATTTCATGTTCTGTGTCTTGTAATGTTAATTTCTTGGCATACCTAGTGTACAATCAATAATTTTCTATCTGAACAGACAGCTGTGTTACTTTGGGTTTCTTGCGCCACTTCTCCCCAGCGAAAGCACTAGGAAGTGGTGAAGGGCGGGCGTTTTGGGGGACTGTCTTTTGTAATTTTAACGTTCGAAAAGTGCTGATTCTCAGCCTAGTTTGAATAAATGACTTTTGATTTTGATTTTGACGGAGAGCAAGAAATCTCACGCGGACGGAGTCGCAGGTAGACGCTAGAGTTAGTTATAATAAATTAAGTAGACAGCTTGGTTATGGGGACGGTTACTTGGCTAGGGACCGCTCTGAGCGCACACAGAAGAGGCTCTTAAAATGCGCCCCAATTTAGCTATTCCCTCGGGCTTTCATGCATGACCGCATTCTCTTTTATTAATTTACTAGTGACCTGCCCCTGCTTCGCATTGGCGACATGTAGGTACAGGGGCTCTTGTCTAAATCCGTCAACGAAGTCACGAGCCATTCCGAAAATAGTCGATCCGTCAAAACAAGTGTTAAACACGGACTAGAAAATTTCTAGTCCGTGCTGTTAAATTCAATATTTGGACGAGTACAAACACATCGGGCGTAGGGACAGCTGTCAACCGTGTTGTTATTCATTCTTAGTTTGGGCCCCGAAGTAATCTTGTGTCCTAAAGTGATACGGTGTATGAAATGTCAGTAACTCTGGCCAAAACTACGGGCTTAGGTGCTTGACCCCCTGATGAGACGACAGGTCGAAACGTCGAGATTTCTATGTAATACTCGTATACAAGTTAAATATTAACATGTCGTGAGGAAAGTTTTGAGTACCTATGAATGTCGATGGCTATAAGAGTAGGGGAAGACCAAAGAAACGATGGATGGATGTGTGAGAGAGATGATATGGTTAGAGTGGCCGTGACTACCGAGACGACGACTACTAGAGAAGTGTGGAGGAAAAAGACATGTTGCGCCGACCGCAAATACATAGGAACATGGGCAGGGCAGGAGAATGAAGATAATCTACGTTAATTTGGGCTCGTGGCTAAGTATTAAAAGCCGCACAGATCTTTAGATCAGGTTAAGCTACGCTTGCCGCGATTGGAACGTGGATAGTATCATTATTACGTACCAAGACTCCCCGTGTGTCAGAAAGCACGTTGTCATTGGTCCCGGCTTTTATTCGTAGATCTTTAACAGTAAAAAATTGACTTTTTGGATGTTTGCATGTAAAACGGCTGAACGGATTTGGATGAGATTTGGCACATGGGTAGGCCGTGACCTGGATTGGGACATAGGATACTTTTTATCCAGATATTCCCAAGGGATCGAGAATTATGCACATAAATCTACATGTGCACTTATGAAACGTCAGAAGCTAGCACAAAGTTCATCCTCTTTTCTATTATAACATAACTCTTTTCATTGAATGAAAGAGAGACGGCTTCTTCCCACACATAACGCCCCACTCCAGGGCTCCACAATTTCCCCAGCCTACGCTAAACTCCTCACGAGGAAGTGTAGGCAGCAAAACTATAATTAATTAACGTTTATACCAGAAATATGTAAATGTGTTTACGAATGCATCGCCTCAGCGGCGCCGGAGCTGGCTCTGGTTACCGGTTACGGCGGTAAGCGGTTAAAGCAACCTTTCGAATGCCAACTGTATTCAAACAGCTGTACACGGAGAGAAAAATCTTAGAAAAATTACTGTGCTGTCTCATAATCTGAGTGCATTTGAGTGGTAATGGAAAAATGACCATGCTAGTACAGTAAAAATTGTTATGCTGTACAGTAAAATTTATTGGACAAATAGTGAATTTTTCCCAATCTCACTCAGAAAATTTTCTGTAGATGTCACTTGGACTCACTTTACAGTGAAGAGCACAGTAATTTTTCTAAGAATTTTCTCTCCGTGTAGTTTGAGGCTTTATAATAGCTTGTAGCACTCTCTTCTATACAACATGTCCCAGAACTAAAGCACAGCCTCTTTAGCGGTCATTTTACTCATCATTATCAACAACTTTTACTATGGGACCAAACCTGAAAAAGCGAAAAAAAAATCAGCTGTTCCCTACATTTATGTTCGCATAACTCGTCAAAATGTAGAGTGGTGTGGGTGATTTCTTTTTTCGTGATTTCTGTTTTGGCCCCATAGAAAAAGTTGTTGAGGGCCCCGTGGGTAAATAGTAACAGCCGCACAAGTCGATCGATCAGGTTAAGCTACCCTTACCGCGGTTGGCCTGTGGATGGGTGACCATCTTTGTATACCGAGACCCCTCGGTGCCTCGGAAAGCACGTTAAGCTGTTGGTCCCGGCTGTCATTCGTGGATCTTTGACAGTTTTTACGGGTCGTCAGAAGCCCGAAAGTCTGACAACCAGTCTTACCAAGGGATATCGTATTACCCTGTAACTGGGTTGTGGAGGTCAAATAGGCAGTCGCTCCAGTACTCAGCTGCATCCGGTTAGACTGGAAGCCGACCCCAACATAGTTAGGAAAAGGATAGGCAAATTGATTGATTAAAATGTTTAAGTTCAAGGCATAAAACATTGAAGTATTTACTTATACATACATATTAGGAAAAGGAGTTTTGTCGATAAAATCCAGTGAAGCGTACTCAAAATCAGGTAGAGGTAGTTATTCTCATCTGCCGTGCCATGAATGACAAAACACTGTAGTGCTATTCTGTAAAAATCTCACCGAGATAACTTAGGTGAAGTGAGCTTAAAGTGAGCAGTCGTTATTGTTAATCCCTAGCATCAGATGGAATGACAGTTCACTAATTCACTTAACTTCTCACCGTGAGATTCTAACAGAATCGACAGGCTGTCACTAAAAACTAAATGTATTATTTTTGACATTTAGACCTACAAGTGTTCTGTCGAAACTTGAAACCTATAAAGCCCTAAATTGCTTGTGATTTTTTCAGTGTTTTTAAGACGTAATCGAAATTTTTAAATGCCAGGTCCTGTTAGCATGTGCGAAAAGCGCATTTATTCGTGTCAGCACAAAACACTGTATCTGAAGGTACAGTGTACTGTCATGACACGGCAGTCATGCAAAGAATAACTTTTCTGCAACCATAATACCTACATTTTGTTACCAACAAAGTCCCCCTTCCCTTCAAAAACCAAACAATGGACTTAGGTAATACGTAAACAAAGTTTCACTTTTAAATTCACGCGATTTAAACATTTCAAAGGCATCAAATATCCTTCATAAAAATCCTTGTTTACGTAACTCTCTCCAGGCGTCCAGGTAGCCCGGTATATCCATTTATAGAAATGATCAATATAAACAACATGACTACGCGACGTTGCCGCTCTTACATCGAAAACAATCCGCCGTCTCTCTAGAAATCTCTGGAAATCGTTAACATAAACCGTTACGTTTGTTAACCGATACGACTTCTTACGGTTACAGCATAAGAGTGTCCCTTCACTAGCAGAACGCGGGAGTTGCGACGTTTCGAAATGAGGATACGATGTAAACAAAAAACCTTTGCGAATGAAACTGAACCTTAGCTCGCTAAAAATAAAGTATGAAATCAAGTGTTTTCAAAATACAAGATGGCTGTTTGGGTTGTCGAGCTATACGAGTTAATACCGTGTTGAAAATCACGTAGTGTGCTCCAACTGCTCGAAGTTAAAAAGGTTAAAAAACAGATTGTAAGCAGAATCGAATTGTGTAGTTATAATAATACATAACGATATTTTTAATGGAATTGAGAAGTTAGTATGTAGGTAGTGGAGAAATAAAAATACATTTGTCTCTATGGAACTTAAAAGAAAACAATTTTTTATTACCTACCTAAAGTATTATTGTTTTGTCAAAATAGACCAATACATGAAGGTTCCAGCCCAAAAACAAACAGAAACAAGGCTAAGGGGCGGGAACTGGAGAGGGTGAGAAGGATCACCTGATTACCCCCTGGCCCGGTCCTACCCCACTTCTACACAAAGGGTTTAGTATATCTAGCCACGCGGCGAAAAATGGAACTACACTTTAATGTAGGAAGGTTTTACGTTTTCCTTTGCAAGCAGCTCCACCCTCAGATGTCAAGTTAAACTGGTAACCCTCAGAAACGAATGTTTTTGTTGTCATGTGGATAACTTTCAGGGGAAGAGGGGGCAGCGGTAACGCCATTGAGTGAGCCCCCATTCATTCTATTTTCGTCTGCTGCCATTTGCTTACAAGCAGAAAGTCGTGAGTCCTCGTACTTAAAAAGACGTTCAAATTCATGTCGCAATCTCATGTCAGCGACAATGTCAAAACATTGTCAATAAATTGTAAATTTGTCGTATTTCTGACAGATTGGTACTGAGATTAGAATTAGAATGCGAGCGTTCTTAAAAATACAGCCGGTCGATTCTGTAAAAATCTCACCGTGAAATCATAAGTGAAGTGAGCATTTAATAGAGTTAATCCCTAGCGAATGACAGCACACTCCACGCTCACTTCACCCAAGCTTTCACGGTGAGATGGTTACAGAATCGACCGACAGGAGTTGCCCTTCACGGGAATTACAGAAAATCATATTAAATATGGGCCTTGCGTTGCTGACTGGGTAATTTTTTTTACTATGAAGTGCTATTTTCAATAATCTATCATCATCTGCCTAGCCTTTTCCCAACTATGTTGGGGTCGGCTTCCAGTCTAACCGGATGCAGCTGAATACCAGTATTTTACATGGAGCAACTGCCTATCTGACCTCCACAACCCAGTTACTGGGTAATACGATACCCCTTGGTAAGACTGGTTGTCAGACTTTCGGGCTACTGACGACCCGTAACGACTGTCAAAGATCCACGAATGACAGCCGGGACCAACGGCTTAACGTGCTGTCCGAGGCACGGAGGGGTCTTGGTATGTGAAAATGGTCACCCATCCACGAACCAACCGCAGCAAGCGTAGCTTAACCTGATCGATCGACCCGTGCGGCTGTTATTACTTTAGCCACAAGCCCCAATCTATATCAACTAATATGACAAAACTGACGATGAGTCCTTTTTTTTTTTTGAACGCGCTAATCTCAGGAACTACAAGTCGGATTTGAAAAATTCTTTTTGCATTCGGACGGTTACTGACTATTTAACATCACGCTAGGACTTTTAGGAGCCGAGCAAAAAGGAAAGAGAACCGGTCAAGCGCGATTCGGACTCGCGCACCCAGGGTTCCGTAGAAATTAGGTATGTAACGATAAATACATATACCGTTTTCAGATTTTTTCATTTACTTTTGCTACATGACATTGTTTCTTGCCTTTCATGACTCTAGCTAGGTCAACGGGAAGTAGGTACCCTATAAATTTTGATTTCCTTGAGTGTTGAAATAGACCTACTTTTTTTACGGCATAAACGGCAGCTTCTTTTTATACGTTAACTTAGAATTTTGATTTTTTTCACAGCTTGAGGGGACTGTAGACCTGAGTATATAGGGTGACTGGTAATTAGTGACCGATACTTAAACACATGATTCTACTCATGACAACAAATAAGTTTTACTATCGGACCAAATCCCAAATCGTGAAAATAAAATCAGCTGTTCCCTACATTTATGTTCGTACGAGTCGTCAAAATGTAGGGAATAGCTGATTTTTTTTTTCGCGATTTCAGGTTTGGTGCCATAGTAAAAGTTGTTTGTTGTCATGAGTAGAATCATGTGTTTAAGTATCGGTCACTAATTACCAGTCACCCTACATAGTTTTCATTTCAACTCGATACCTCCACGCGAACGAGCCTAAGATTGTAAGTTGAATAGAACAACCACGGTAATATTCATTAGTGTAACTCGGCCGCATGATAGAAATAAATGCCTACAGCCGTGCGGTACGTAAACATGCGTTAGGAGGGCTGCCCGTCGCCGTGCCCTCATCTCAGGAGTAGGCAGTGACCTATCGCTGCCGGCCGTGGTCGAGTCTATGGTCGGCAGCGAAGAGTCCTGGGACGCGGTGGTTTCCTTCTGCGAAACAGTCGTCTCGCAGAAGGAGGCTGCGGAAAGGGAGAGGGAGATCTCGTCCCCTCACCCGGCCCGCAGCAGGCGCAGCAGGCGCACCGCGCGTCGGCAGAGGGCGGACAACGCCGTCTTCCAGCCCCCCTAAATGGGTCCAGGGGCGACGGACTTGGGGACGTCCGTCGCCCCCCACACATCAGGACCCGAGGCGGCGGCGCGTAGTGTTCCACGCGCGCCCCTCTTAGACGTCGCGGGGGGAGTTTAACACCTCACTCCCCCCCCTGACACGAGGAGGCCCGCAGGACTGGGCCAGCACCAGCCGGGGGTTGCGGAAGTATCGTTCGTTCCCGCGACCCCTGGCGTAGGTGAGAGAGGGAACACCAGGGTAGTTTTTAGTCAGTAAGAGTCTGACAGACCCCGCTGCCCGCCCCAGGGCGGCGGACATCCATGAGGACTTTCCACCCCGAAGAAAAAAAAAAAAAAGGAGGGCTGCCCGTCTCCAGCATTTCAATTACATTTGCCTACTTTCTGTTTCTATTTAGTTTTGTGATTGTAAATATCCTTTTTATATAAAGAAATGAAATACTTTGTATATTGAATAGGAACTGTTCAATAAAAATGCGTGTTGTTTTTTGATTGGTAGATTTAATTAAAAAAAAACATGTTTTTGTTTGAAAAACAAATCGGGCTTATAAATTTGCGACCCAAAAATATTTGCGCCTCGCCTGAGTCGTACGAAATGCTTTATTGTTACATTTTAAAGTATAATAAATCCGCATTCTTATATAAAGCTTCATTAAAAATTGTTTTGGGAAACATGGACAAGGTGGAGAAAATGGAATATCTTTTACTTGGTTATAGATACCTGCAGCTACTTTACAATTTACATGTTTGGTTTTAAGTGAATTTCGGAATATTTCCTCCATTTTTTCTATATATTCCACAAAATCATCGTTGGGTACAATCAAAAAAGTTCGAGATTTAATTTTACTGTAGTCCCGGTAACTGAAATACCGACTCTGTGAGCTGAAATTGTGGCTTTTTGGATCGGGTTTCACATACGATTTCAAAGCATGACAATCATCATGTTTCTCCAAACAACGCTTAAGAAGATACCCACAAATATAAAAAAGTGAATTTTTTTCTGGTATATCTAGCTGATTGTAATCTGAACTAGTAATTTGGATGCTGGAAAAATCTTCAAAATCTGTATTTGATATATCGTTGGATGATACCGGTAATGCATCGCTAGTATCTTTTTTGTTCGTCGAGTCAACAAGAAGACTTCCGAAATCATCTGCAAAATTTCCGCCTTTTGGAGGTTTTATGATGTTGCAGAAAAATAAGTATTTGAACGCCGATGCAAACTGTCTACAAGTCGGATTTAGAGTCGTGCCATTTTTCTTGCGAATTTGTCCGAAAAAATTTTCAAGAGCGTCTTGATTGCATCTTCTAGTCATAAGAAAATTAAATCCTTCCATCCGCAAGTCATCGAACAAGAGCATTATGGATGTAATTGTTATTTGGAAACCATCAATGAATCTAACACTTGATGTGACGTTATTGTCATTCTTTGGATTCTTTAATTTTAAATCTTTGAAAAAGCTTAGCATCTGTTTAAAAAATGCCTTTTGTGACTCATTGCCTTCATACGCTCTTTTATATTCATAACTATTCCTCAGCTTAGATGTATTCAAAGAATCGAACAAATTATTCATCATCATTAAAAATGTTGCAGTGTCTCTGCCGGATTCTTCAATTTCATTGTTATCTATATACGTACGAATGCCATTTGCAACGGACTTGCTAAGAAGTTGGGTCGCATAGCAAACCTTCATTTTCTCGAAGTTTGTGGGTTTGATATGACTGTCGTTAAGTTTAGGTGCAAGCTTCAAACTCTTTTTCATGTCCTGATTATAAAACTTGACAATGTGATCATATTTTGCTATAGAATCACCGAAGTGGAAATCATATTGCATCAGGTTATTTCGAACGTTTTTAATTAGATGCGGTGCATCAAAAATATAATAAATTTTTCTATCATTTATAAAAAAAAATGGTCTTTTAATTGAAACTGATCTTTGTTTGGCAGCTTTCCATAAATCAGACCCTTGATCGGACACAAAAATACGGACGTTAAGACCAATTTCGAATAACTTTTGCAGTACTTTATCAATCCATTTATTTATTTCTTCATAGTTTCGACATTCTGAAATAAATGCATATGATATAGGCTGTTTCCAGTTTACAAACATACCACGAACCATTATTACTAACGCATTTTTAGCGGGTTCGGGAGACTGCAATCCTTCAATTTCGTGGAATCCAGTAATTTTGTCTTCTTTAATATTAAAGAATAGATTTGCTTTTAATGACATAGCATCAATCATAACTGAACAATTTTTTTCTGTTTCTGTCATTTGTGCAACTTTTAATTTAAGAAGAGACATAGCTCTTTCATTGATTTCAGTTGTAATTGGGAAAGAATGATTGAACAATGTTGAAGGACGGGGTAAACATAACGCACTTTGCAAAAACCGGTATGCTTGTGGGCTGATGTAGTATAAATTTAAACAGTATATGATGTAGTCTTTATCATATTGATTTCCTTTTCCATGTTGTTTTAGTTTACTTTGGGCTTTTATCAGGAGAGCTAGTTTGTCGGTCAAAAATTTATCGCAAAGTCGATGGAATGTATTTTCTTCAGCTTTTTGTGTTTCATTTTCAGTTTCGTGTAATTTTATTTTCTTTCTGCATTGGAGGAGTTCAAGTTTCAATTTTCTTTTTCTTGGAGTGTTGCTAGAGAGACTCGTTGAGGTTTGAGCAAAGATTTCATTTGTTGCATTTTCAGTCTGTGTACTATTTTCATTTCCTACCAACGGAGCAGTTTGGGTTTGTTTATTTTCTTTTAGAGAGACTCCTGGATCATTACTAGCTAAGTTTGGTAGCATCAACAATGGTAGGGCATTCTTTTTTAAAAGTTTTCTATTTGATGAATGTAATATATCCTCCAAATTAAAATGTTTGTCACAAACTAGGTAGGAACTAAAGTGAGTTTTCTTTTCCAAATCATCTCGCTGGATCAGTTGCAACCATACAAGACGTCTGAAAAAAAAAATACATGTGGCACTCTCGGAAACTGCCGCGGGAAAGCTATAACATAACATTTTTTTTTTTTAAAGAAAAAAATCTGCGTGGTGTCAGGTATTTTTCGTTAGGTTTTGAGAATTTCTTGATTCGGTCACCGCGCCGCGCCGCGCTCAGAGCCTGCGATAAAAGATGTGCATCTGGATTGAGGGCTCAATTTTTCAATGTCTTTGTAACAATGTGAAACATTCAGGAAAATTAGTAAATAATAGTAAAAACCTAAAAAAAAGGTTTAGAAATTTCTAAAACTTAAAATAAATGTGTTATCGTCCTATGAAGAGTGCTCTCAATTCAGACGCTATACCAAAAAATGATATTTTAAATCTCAAAAGAACATCGGCCAAGTTTCTATAGAAGCTGGACCTGGACTTTTAGTTTTCAGTGTACAAAAACAAATTGTAGTGAGATTGGATTGTTTTTATGTAGTAAACACAATCCCTTTCGAAAATAATGTCTAAATAGCCAAGATATTTTAATAACGAAAAAAAATACTTTTGAGGTTAGAATCAATAAGTCGATTTAATGGTAGGCAGCCGACACAGTTTTTACCCGACTGCGGCGAAGCCCATAAGGATAGCGATAAGCGAAGAGTGTAATAATTAGCGATCTCATTTCGTATTTATTTATTTCGATTTCTCTCAGATTAAAAAAAATAAAACTGAACGGTGATCCAATACATAGTAAAAACAGCAGTAGGTAGTTGATTTGATACCTAAGTATATATAGAATTGAAACACATTTAGTAACTATTCAGAAAAACGTGAACATTATTCTTTGAGTACCTACTAAATGATTTCTTACTCAAAATGAATCGTCAATAGGTCATAGGTGCGTTCTGAACATGATAATCTAAATAGTTTCTAAAGAAATTACATAAACAAAAAATGAACTATATTTTTTTTCTGGCTTTTTAAAGAGATATTTCTTATGTTTTTTAAGACCTTAGAAAATAACTATTTTTTTCATATACAAGGTGATTGGAAGATGGGTGCAAAGCTTTAAGGCGAAGATAGTACAGACAGTTTAGAACAATTTAAGCCATGGTTGTCTTAGACGAAGTCTTACCATTTTTTTTTAACCTAATTTTTAAGATTTTTTCGAAAATTGCCAAAATTTTAACTAAACTGGTTATTTATAGCTAAATTGAATGATAAATGAATTCATTTTTATTTTATTTAATTAAAGTAATGTGTAAGCAATCTAGCAAAACATGTTTTAGGCCTCTGTCGTTAGACATTTTTTTTTACAGACATTTAAAGTTCATATAAATTTAAAAAAAATCATAAATCATTTTTGAAAACCTTATTTAAAAAAAAACGAAGTCTGCTTTTTTTGTTCAAATATTTTTGAAAACATGCGTGATAATCGCTCTTTCCTTTGAGGTACCTATCATTTACGAGGATATTTTACAAATGATTGAAATTAGGATCTACAAACCAATTTGAGGGAGAAATTTTAAATTTTAGGCGGAGTAATTAAAACAACATTTGAATCTAAATCATTTATTGTTCATGTTCAAAATGTCTGCCATGATTCCTAATACAAGCACGGCTACGTCTTCTCACTTCTGTTGTTGTTATTTTCAACATCATCTCCAGTTTCATCGTTTCAAACGCTGAATTAATTCTCTCCATCAATTCTTCTCTCGTGTTTATTTCAACATTCGTATACACCAGTTCCTTGGCCCGGCCCTACACGAAAAAGTCCAGCGGGGTCAGATCTGGTGAGCGAGCGGGTCAAGGGATGGGTCCATCTCTGCCGATCCAGCTGTCAGGGAAGCAATTATTTAAGTGTTCCCTTACATTTAACGTCCAATGCGCTGGACAGCCGTCTTGCTGAAAGACGACTGTTCGGTCTCTTTCGAATATCGGGACACCGGTTTCCTCTATCAGAACTGGTAAATCGAATTGTAGAAAGTGCAAATAATTTTCACCATTTCAATTATCCGGTAAGAAGTGGGGCCCAATCAATGTCCTGCCAATTACTCCAGCCCATACATTGACAGAGAATCGGCCCATTCATGGAGGTTATGAAAGTTTGTAATGCCCTCCCTAGAAAATTTGCTTTCATCCGTCCACAAGATTGATTTCAGAAACCACGCATCTTCGATGTCTCTGTTGAGGAGGAAACGGCAGAACTGTATTCTTCTTTTGGGGATCTTGCTCTTCCAGACCTTGCACACCCCTACCATGGAACGGATATTTGTCATTTTGGTGCATTGTATGCCACACCTTCCACTGTGAAGATTTTGAGCTACGGCTCTGGTACTGGTAGTAGGATCTGCTTGAAATGCTGCCAAAATGTTTTCTTCGACGTCAGTTTCATGTCTGCCTGGGTTGACTCCAGGTTCCACGCGGTGAAACCCAACTTCGGCAAGTCGACGAAAAGTGTTGTAAAACACTCGCACATCCGGTACCCTGCGATTCGGAAGGCGTTCTTGATACATCCGTCGCGCCAAGGATCCATTGCCATCTGCTCTGCCATACATAAATACGATATCCGCATATTCCTGATTGGAAAAAGTAGCCATAGCTACTTAACAATTAAGAAAAACGGCGTAGGAGCGCACTAAATGTCAACTCGACACAACTCAAAAATCAACACGTGCAGGAGCTTGCGGCTACGACTGGACACGGTGAAACAAAAATGTTCAAAACTAACGCAAACAACACGTGCAGGAACGCAAAGGGCTACAACTGAACACGGTAAATTGCGAATCAACACGACAACGTCCTCTCACATGGGCAGCTGTAGTTTGACTAATTCAACTAATTGTAATAAGTAAAAGATGTGACCGCTTCAACACAGACTGACTAACCCTAACTAAATAAAAACACGATTTTGTTGCCTTAGTAACTAATACCATTTTGCTGTAAAAACCAACGTATTTATCGCTATTTTCTATTCACTGGGCGTTCTACCTGGAAATGCCGTCGCACCGCGCATTGCTGCCACTGTTTAGATAATCCCTTCAATTCGGTTCTTTCATGTGCCGCACTGCGCGCGGCGGCCATTGTTTAGATAATCCCCTCAATTGGCATGTGCAAAAAATTCTTAAAATTGAAGTAATTATCATTTCGAACACATAAAGTAAGCTTAGCGTAAGTTTTTTAAGCAAAAATTTTGTTTTAATTAGTCTGCCTAAAATTTAAAATTTCTCCCTCAAAATTTCAATAATTTGTAAAATACCCTCGTAAATGATACCTCAAAAGAAAGAGCGATTATCACGCATGTTTTCAAAAATATTTGTACAAAAAAAGCACCCTTCGTTTTTTTTTTTAAAATAAGGTTTTCAAAAATGATTTATGATTTTTTTTAATTTATATGAACTTTAAATGTCTTTAAAAAAAATGTCTAACGACACAGAGGCCTAAAACATGCTAGATTGCTTACACATCACTTTAATTAAATTAAATAAAAATGAATTCATTCAATTTAGCTATAAATAACCAGTTTAGTTAAAATTCTGGCAATTTTCGAAAAAAAATCTTAAAAATTAGGTTAAAAAAAAATGGTAAGACTTCGTCTAAGACAACCGTGGCTTAAATTGTTCTAAACTGTCTGTACTATCTTCGCCTTAAAGCTTTGCACCCATCTTCCAATCACCTTGTATATGGCATTTCGGGACTCCACCGCCTCGACGTCAGGTACGATTTGGTCATCCTCCTTTATAACCTTTGTGGCAACAGATTTTATCTCAAAATTTAGTAAATAATTTCTTAAATCATTTAGAAAAATTTCAACTCCGTAGACTGAGAATTTACAGAGTTATGGCAGTTTAACTTGAGCACTCATTTCAATACTTGTCTGAACTGAGGGCTCAACCAAAACTAAGTTTGGCTGAAAGAATTCGTACAACAACCTAGTGTATATTATAATATATGTTAAAATACAATTTCTAAAATAAAAACAATGGTTCGAAAGTAATCGGTTGGACAGTATATTGAATTTAAATTATAGTGAAGCGTCTGAACTGAGAGCTCAATATTTTCGTTTTTATTTTAAATACTCAAATACATAAATCTAAACAAATTAGTTCATAAGATTTAAGAATTATTTTACTAAAACTTGGTCGACGTTTAATTACTCTACACACCGTAATTAAGAAGATTTTGCTTTTTCAATACATTAGTAACAGAAAAAAATGTAGGGTAGATATGTTTTTGGTCGTTTTTTCGCGGACACATCTCCCTTCGTCATATAATTTGTTCAGTCGGTTTCCCAATGTATTACGGTGCATGTGCACGGATGTAGAAATCAATAGGTAATACGGGCTTGGTGTCCGCAACTCCACGTCAATGCGCGTATTTTGCGTTCGGGAATCAATAATTATCAATAGTAGATACACTGCGCTATTACAGTGTATCTACTATTGATCATTTATCATCACAATTGTTTCCAGTTCGTGAGTGATTGTTGTAAGTATTATACAATATTTACGTAGATCGGTTTAATGCCATTTTTAAGAGCTTTTATATAATTTGCAATGTTTGTAACTACATATGGGTTAGCAAAAAAAAAAAGTCTCGTTCATTTATACTTAGCTTAAAAGGTAAAAAAACATTGTTTGTACTGAAAAAGTGAAATTAAGAAAACTTTTAACTATTTTTTATGAATTTTGTACATTTTATGATATTTCTTGAAAGCAATTTTAGTTTTCAACAAATTATACCGATACCATATAGGTGCCTAGTGATCCATATGTCACAATCATCTGTAATGCCGATTTATTGTTATTTTACAGAATCTAAATGCTAGGAAAAGGCGAGGACGAAAACCTCAAGTAGACAGAAAAGTACAAAAGAAAATATTTGATAAATGTGCGTTAAATATGAGTTACAAAGAAAGGATATTAAGTACATGACCCCATCTTTACAAATTTTAAAACAAACAAAACACATTTAAGAAATCGTCTTCCGGCAATGGCAGTTCTGAATCTTCAGCATCGTACCCTAGAAGACATAAATTTCTACTACCAGTCGAAATTCTGTAAATTTGATAAATGATAAATGATAAATGATTTATTTTCTGTAAGTAGGTTTGTACAAACACTTTTACATGTCAATCATATTTTTTTAAACTAGATGAGGTCGGCGTTTCCTATCTGACTACTCTGAGAAGAAAGGCCGAAACAAACTCAGAGGTCACAGTCTCTTTTAAAGTCCAGACATAATCTTGGTCAGATAATGTGAAGACCATGTAGATTAGTGTCTGAAATGGTCTTTTGAGTAAAGAACCACACAGATTGAGCGGACCTGTCCAGTCAGTGCACGCATTTGTCAAAAATCGTGCAGCTCAACTCAGAACTTGAGGAGCCTTACGATTCGACGAACAATACCAATGAAAGGACATTTGGGTAGGCCGCATAAATGACTCAAACTGCCAGATCATGATTAAAACTAACTAAGAAGGAAAACCGAAAAAAAGAAATGACCCACATAGTCTTCACACTCACAGTAATAATAATAAAAATAAGATACTTTACAAAGTAAATATCCATGTCATTGTTTATATAAAATTCATCAATGTCAATGTGTATATAAAAATCCGGATATAATCTTTGAGGACCATGTAGATTGGTGTCTGAAGTGGTATTTAACTTCAACTGTGGACCATGGTAAAAAAGAAATCATAAAGTCTATAGGACAAAGTAAAATTAACAGTGTACGCGTCTGTACCGAACTTGTAAGGTGTGTTATACCAAACATTTTAGAAGATAGCATAATGTACTACGCGGTCGCTTTGTTGTACCAACGTAAACTTGGTCGGGTTACCACAGTCTTGCACTTCCTAATAACTTTTATTACCTCGTTAATTATTGTATGTACTACGCTGAAACTTTACAGGTATAAAACTCGACTAAGCAAATAATTATTGATGTAACGTTCAGTTAATCTATCCACATATAGGTTTATGGGTGGCCAAATAACTCCGCGTGCATTGTGACTTTTAACATGGAGAACTGAATATCATCATAATTTGTTATTATATATTTTGGTTTTTTTTATTGCACAACTAATTACAACTTCCTAAGAAGTTATGTACAAAAGATGATAAGAATCCGCTTAACCGTTTCAGAGATCCAGCAAAACCACAAACGTTACTCCAGCAGGATCTCGAGTAACTTTGCAGCCGAGGAAAGAACAAATACAAAGGTGCAAAATTTACCTCGTCTAGACAACTAATTATATAGCTAATATTTGTTTCAATATTCCCATTAAAAATGAAAATGTCTGGCTGCGGTAACGTTACCCCAGCAAAAATGTTTTTTGTGAAATAACTAAAAAACTATAAGTGCACATTTAAAAATTTGCGCAACTATTACAGAAGCTGAGCAACTAATTATCTATAAGATTTAAATGACTATTCTTGACATAGGGTAGACTGGGGTAAAGCACCCGTGGTTTTGATTAGATTAGAAAACTTATCGACATGAATAATCGTTGGATTTGACCTTGAAAATGTTTATGATAAAATGTTTTGATATTTATGCACCTAGCTACTCACCTACTCTTTTAATTAGTAGGGAACTGATGTATAACATGGTATATCGGCTATACAATCTAAAAGTGTTATCAACACCTACCTAGACCCAAGGTATGCGTATGTTTTATATAATATTTAATAAATTTCTTACATGTATAAATATGCCTTTCAATAGTACTTACAACAGTTACATTTTAGGTCGGTACTTACATTACTAGAACACTGGAAACAACATCATAGTCACCCTACTTTTCTCTCTGTATGAAATGTGTGAAATATGTATATCTCCTGAATTACGGCATGTAGGATAATTGAACTTCGACCAAGTTTTAGTAAAATAATTCTTAAATCGTATGAACTAATTTGTTTTGATTTATTTATTTGAGTATTTAAAATAAAAACGAAAATATTGAGCTCTCAGTTCAGACGCATCACTATAATTTCAATTCAATATACTGTGCAACCAATTACTTTCGAACCATTGTTTTTATTTTAGAAATTGTATTTTAACATATATTATAATATACACTAGGTTGTTGTACGTTTTCTTTCAGCCAAACTTAGTTTTGGTTGATCCCTCAGTTCAGACAAGTACTGAACTGAGGGCTCAAGTTAAACGGCCATAACTCTGTAAATTCTCAGTCTACGGAGTTGAAATTTTTCTAAAAGATTTAAGAAATTATTTACTAAATTTTGAGATAAAATCTGTTGCCACAAAGGTTATAAACTTTGAGATTTCAAATATCATGTTTTGGTATAGCGTCTGAATTGAGAGAACTCTTCAAAGGGCGATAACACGTCATTTATTTTAAGTTTTAGAAATTTTTAAGCCATTTTTTTACTATTATTTACTCATTTTACTGAATGTTTCACATTGTTACAAAGACATTGAAAAATTGAGCCCTCAATCCAGATGCACATGATAAAAGCTACGCAATAGCTTAAAAATCCTTCTATAGAATAAAAAAAATGTGCTTTCTCCTTACGCATTACAAAACTCCAATCCTTAGAAACTCATCTAGAACACTTATCTCAGCTTATTAACGTCTCTATAAATTAGGTGTAGGTACCTAATTTATAGAGACGTTAATAAGCTGAGATACAACTCGCAACAACTCAAAACAAAAATTCTTTGGTCACCAATTGATTAATTATTAAAAAGCTGAACAGCTGACTACGAATGTTTTAAAATCACAACCCTCAAACATCTAAATATTATATATGAGTCTAGCTGTTGTTGTTAATACCGAGAAAATAAAACCAGTTTTTAGTGGTATATGTTGTTATAGTAGCAGCAGAAACACTGTGAAAATTTCGAAAACTATCTAATGACACACAGACGGTGAATTTTTTTTTCTAGTATTATTCATTCACACAGATAATAAACAAATATTATTAATAATAAAATACCACGTCTTTACTTTGAATTATTATGCAAACTAACAAAACACACACACCGGTTTTAACACAAACGTAAGTAGGCAGGTACCTACCGTATCATGATTCATTCAGAACCGCATATAACTACCTATTTCACTCGTCTCAATAACTTTCCGTTACTCTATTCGCTTTATTTATTAATCCAAACACCTTTTTTTTCGTGAGATAAAAGGAAATACTTATCCATTAAAAAGACACACATTATGTAGGTACCTACCTACTAGTAAGTAAAATTATTTTATAGTCTTACCTTTCAGACTTTCCAGGTAATTTAAAAAAAGTTATGTCTGGATGCGTTATTGACGAATTCATACAACCAAAAACGGCACAATATTTCCTACTCCTCATATTAACTGATTTTTATGTTATTGTTAAAAAAACAACACACCGTCCGTTCGACACTGCGGTACAGCCGTGACTGTCTGCGCCCCGAGCGCACCCCGTGATCGATAGTGAATAGAGGCGCATAGGTATAGCTCGCGTTTCGTCCGTTTGTATAAAGTTGGAGTACTGTATTATAATATTACCCAACTAAATGCGAGTTGATAAAAAAATGGCAAACCTATTAGTTTCTTGTAGTGTACAAACGAGCATGCAATTTGACCTTCAAAGTTACAAGACACCGTAAACACGTTTTATACACATCGATGTTGACTTTTTATTAGAAAGTTTTGTGAATTTCTTCCGTACAGGGTCTAAAAAGTATCACGGAAAAATTACGAGGCTAAAAATACGGTTCCCACTTGCTGGTAAGTACCTAAAGGTACTTGATAAATGTGTAGATCATTATGAACATTTGGTAACAAACAACAAAAACATCGTCAAAACTGAATCTAAAGACACGATACAAAATAATCCCATGCGAAGAAAATACTTTCTAAACTTTTTACTTTTGATAAAGACATACTACTAGCGCCATCTAGAATTTAAGTTAAGAACTAGCGGCCGCGAAGGGAACAAAAAGGTAACTGAATTTTGTTGAATGAATCGGTAGATTATTAACGAACAGCTGATTGAACTTTTATATTACGTATCTATTGATTATATTTTCAATACTTATACTTCGTTTTTTAATCCCAGACACTAATCTGACATTTCTGACACATCTGTCTTTTGTGATTGCGTTTTTTCCATAGACATATATATATGGACTGGAAATACCTACGAAAAAAGGGTGCCTACCTACAACTCATATTGTCTCAAAAAATGGCTGCCATTGCTAGGGTTGTATCAATTTAGGAACATTGGTGTTACTATAACGAGTATCGATACTAAATACGAGTCGTACTAGTTATCACGTTTGGATCATAATATAGTATACTAACTTATAGTCCGTTCTAAGGTTGCCTACTTTATAGTAACGTATCCTAGTTTATTTTCGATAAACATACTTTATAATTTTGCATAAAAATACAGTATGCGAAAATACTTTATTTCTAATATTTTGTTATGCGTAAAAGAGTCATATGAACTATTTATCGATAGGTACAGACGCCAGCACATCAAGCTACCCGAAACTGCCAAATTATCGCAATCAACTTTCTTCCCTGAAAATAAAATTAATGCCAAGTGTTTTTTCGGCACAGAATTAAAAAACTTTTTAATTGCATCTCGTTTACGTATTAAAGTGAAAGAAAACAGCGTGAAGAGATATGTATCCATATGCCCAGAAACAGGTGCTTTCGCATATTATACCTTTATTATACCTATTTTTATACCTATTATACCTTATAATATGTATGTATTTAGAAATATATATGTATGTTTATCAGCTGTCTTAGTACTCATAGCACAAGCTCTGCTTAGTTTGGGACTAGATGGCGTTGTGTGAAAGTTGTGGAATATGATTTATTTATTTATTATTATTTTTATATATGTAATTAATATATATCTATTTATTTATTTCAGGCCAAACGGCCAGGCTATTATTAATCAATCATTTTAATACACATTTACGAAAAATTCTGTGGGAACAGAGTTATCATGTAATCTCATTACATCAAGTGTTCTATTGAAACAGCTTTCTTCAAAGTGAAGTGAACAGAGGTACCATTCTTTATGTCGGGGATTAATATTTTCTTCACCAATAGCCTCTAACCACTTTTTCTTTAGTCCTTCCTTTTTAGGAAACCTATAAAAAGTGCAAGTATTTTTATCAATAAATAATTTTGGTTACAGCTATATTATATTAGCATATGAAACTAAAATCAATAGGAAACGTCAGAAGCTATGTGCACGGTTCCAATTGGTGGTTTCTATGGAGAAGAGTCGGCAAGAAACTCCACGGTTACTCAAAATAATTGGCTTTTACAATGTTAATAGGTAGGGGAGGACAGTGTAGGCCTGTCAACAAGTACCAGGTACTTAAAAAAATAGAAGACATTGTAAAAGCCAATTGTTTTTAAAAGAGTAACCGTGTCCTCGTAATTTTCTCGCAAATCTCAATAATACAAAAAATAAACAACCATTTGACAGCTGAACTACCACGAAACTTGGCGACAAAGATGGCTGCTCTGGCACCTACCTACAACCGTGTATAGAATAACAGGGCATCTCCTGTTATATCCCATCTCAATGGTTTTTTCAGTTCAGTTGCCATAAGGGAAAAAAAGAAATATTTATTACAGTTTAAAACTTTGACATTACTACACCTGTCAGATTAGTCTCAGGGATTAAAAAACGAACTTTAGGTACTGGATACAAGGTCTATATCGTATAACGTATCGATCGCTTCTTCTGAGAAACGTAAATCAGACAACGATTTTCAAAATATCTGATTTTAATACCATATATTTCAATTTCTGTACTGGGTATTCTATCTATGTATGTATTGAGATCCGATACGCTGTTAAAATCGGATATGACGACGATATCAAAAGGGCCAATATACGATTTGAATCGTTTCTGTAATTAAAATACTTACAGCGAGTTCTAGTTATTTAACTAGTTTGAAATTATACGATGACAGCATCTATGATTTACTGCCTAACCTATCAGATTAATTCCTACAAAAATACCCATACAAAAACGGACGTTCAGATTTCCCGAATCGGAAAAAAATCCGAGCAACTTTTTTAATTTATCTTTCCCTAAAAACTTTATTCAGACTATTACGAATATTTAAAACAAATAATTTTTTCACAAAAAAATAACAACCGACTTCCCAAAAAGACATGACAAAGTAGTAGAAGTTTTTGTAAAAAAGTTTTTATTTTTAAGTTGTAGTTACCCGACACAAATTCGATATGTAAATATCAGTGACAGGAAGTTAATAATATAACATCATCAATACAAACTAAGTGGCAAAAGTACGTAGGTATTATTGAAGCTCGCTCAAAAAATACCCAAGCAAAGTTAATAAAATTGATATGGGTCCACCTCTGACACATACCTACTCAATCCATTAAAAAAATTAATTAAGTAATCAGTTTACAATTACCAGAGATATCGCGTAACTAAGATTAAAAAAAAACATACATACAGTCGAATTGAGAACCTCCTCCTTTTTTGAAGTCGGTTAAAAATAGCCATATCGGTCCAGCCGTTCTCAAGTGATGCGCTTACCAACGAATAGCATTTAATTTTATGATACATAAGTTTTGTGTTTTCAACGAAATAGGTACGTACCTTCGTTATCGGATATTTCCACGCTACGGTCCCAGTTGACTCGATCAAATACATCTGGATGTATTCGCTTCAAATGCATCTTCAAGTTACCAGTGGTAGAGAAATACGAGTACACATTATTACAGAATCTACATGTAGCCTGCTTTTTCTCCGGATCCTTATCAAAATAGTTCCACAGCCGCGATGTATTTGGATTCCTAGGCATTTTTAACGAACGCGAAAAACACACTTAACGGTTATTTATCACTAAAATATAATTAGCAGTTATTTTTAACTATATCCCGTCGCGATATATGTTTCGTTTTCGTTATTCTTCATAACCTAAAAACTTTTGACGTTTGTTGATTTTCTATTTCTGAATACGAGGCTTTTGGTAACTGGATGACCTGTCATTTCAATGCCGTATAATAAAATATTGAAAGTAACTTATATCTAAATGCATGTTATGAAACGAAGTTCTTTATCGCACTTTACACTCTGCACACTTGGCAAGTGAGAGCTAGACCGATAAAAGTAACATTTTGATTTCGAGGCTATTATTGAAACGATCCGCTCGCGACGCTTTTTTTTCGTTTAGTTGAGCGTTTTCAAAATAAAGTGTAGATTTAGGACAGCCCACAATTTCTTCATCAGATTTGTCTATTTAAATCATTATGGGTTCATTCATCTGCCTAGCCTTTTTCCAACTATGTTGGGGTCGGCTTCCAGTCTAACCGGATGCAGCTGAATACCAGTATTTTACATGGAGCGACTGCCTATCTGATCTCCACAACCCAGTTACTGGGTAATACGATACCCCTTGGTATGACTGGTAGTCAGACTTTCGGGCTACTGACGACCCGTAACGACTGTCAAAGATCCACGAATGACAGCCAAAACCAACGGCTTAACATGCTTTCATTACGGGTTATTTATCCCAAATAAATGATTTGATTTAATTTGATTAGGCCTCACACGATCATACAAAAATCAACGGCTCTGAAGATCACTTTATTTTTGGTCATTTTCGAAATCCGGAAGTGGACTCCTGGCCACGGGGCTCCTATCAGAAACTTTTCAAGTATATTTTCGGTGTTCTCTCATCATGCCGCACCTACTCAGTTATCAACTTTTCGCCCTGCATATGATTGCTCAAAAACCTGTTTTTTTTTCTCACTCTAACTTACGGAAATATTTGTTTGATACCGGTACAGTACCGATACTGATTAGAAATACCGATAGTACAGGTGCAACGTCTAGTACCCGTATCACATCCAAGGCCAATGGTACCGGTTCCCAAAACTAATATTACAAGCCTTATAAACAGCGAAAGGAACTTCGTTCCAACCAGCGGGGGTAATTGCGTTACACACCATCATTATCAATGGCTTTTATTTTAACAGTTCAACAACATTCACTGCGTTATTTACGTTGTTGAGCATACTTTTTTTCGAACATATGAAGGAATGGATTAGCAATATACTTCAAAATTACTCAGATCGAGATTGATAGTGTTACGCAAATTGGGTGCTGATCAATCCAACCGTTCTCAAGTGATGCGCTTACCAACAAACAGCATTTCATTATTATTATATTAGAAGCCTCTGTTGTCCCACTGCACGTCAAAGGCCTCCGTTCCCTCTCTCCACTTTTCCCTGTCTACTGCGATTGTGGGCCAAATCAGTCTTACCAAGGGGTATCGTATTACCCAGTAGCTGGGTTGTGGAGGTCCGATAGGCAGTCGCTCCATGTAAAATACTGGTATTCGGCTGCATCCGGTTAGACTGGAAGCCGAACCCAACATAGTTGGGAAAAGGCTCGGCAGATGATGACTGCGATTGTGGGCCAATTCTTCGAGGAGTCCAGCACCCTTATTACGTAACACACTTTCACAACCTTCTCAATATGTGGACCCAGGCTCTTGAAAAGTACAGCCTGAGGGTGAGTAGGAGCAACATTGAGTTTTTGAAATGTCCTTTTAGTGGAGATGCTACATCAGAAACCATCTTCTTAGGGCAGACGCCCATTCCTACAGTAGAGAAGTTCAAGTACTTAGGCTCCATGGTCAGAACAGACGTTAATGTTGATGCTGGAGTGACTCATAGAATCCATGTCGTATGGTTGAAATGGCGATCACTTACTGGAGTACTGTGTGATCCACGTATTCTCATTAAAACCAATGGTAAAGCCTGTAAAACAGCAGTTCGTCCGGTGTTTTTGTATAGATCCAAATGTTGGACAACAAAGAAGACGCATGCACAAAAGGTCCATACCAATGAAATGAAGGTGCTTAAAATAGATGGGCGGGAGGTGTGGCCAGATCACCAGACTGGACAAAGTCCGTATTGAATACATACGAGGCACCTTTAAAGTCGCACCAAGCACTCATAAAATTACCGAAAACCGCCTCAGATGGTATGGACCACATTAAAAGACGCAATGAAGATCATGTGGTACAAATTGAACTAAATCTGCCAGAGCTAAAGAGAGGCAGAGGCCGCCCGCCATTGGCCTGGTGGTCAAATATAAAAAGAGACCTCAAAAAAGCCCAATTGTCTGAATCGACTACCCAAGACTTGACGCAGAAAAGTGAGGAGTCCCGACCCCCAAATAACGGGACCAGGGACGGAAGAAGAAGAAGAACATAGGTTTTTTATTAGCCTTCTGCAAGACGCGTTAGGTACTGGTTTAAATGATAAGTTTTGTGTTTTCAACAAAGTAGGTACGTACCTTCGTTATCCGATATTTCCACACTGCGATCCCAGCTGACTCGATCAAATACATCTGGATGTTTTCGCTTCAAATGGATCTTCAAATTGCCAGTGGTAGAGAAATACGAGTACACATTATTACAGAATCTACATGTAGCCTGCTTTTTCTCCTGTTCCCTATCAAAATAGTTCCATAGCTGTGATGTATTTTGATTCCTAGGCATTTTTTAACGAACGCGAAAAACACACTTAACGGTTATTTATCACTATAATATAATTAGCAGTTACTTTTAACTAAATCCCGTCGCGATTATGTTTCGTTTTCGTTATTCTATAAAACCTAAAAACTTTTGACGTTTGTTGATTTTCTATTTCTGAATACGGGGCTTTTGGTGACTGGATGAACTGTCATTTCAATACCGTATAATAAAATAATCGGATATATATATATAATATAATAATATTATTAAAACTATCGGATAAAATTATATCTAACTGGGTTGTGTTGTGGAGGTCAGATAGGCAGTCGCTCCGTGTAAAATACTGGTATTCAGCTGTATCCGGTAAGACTGGAAGCCGACCCCAACATTATTGGGAAAAGGCTACTCAGATTTATTGAAGTTCGTTACAACCGGCGGGGTAATTGCGTCAGTGGCTTTAATTTTGACAGTTCGACAATATTCATTGCGGCATTTACGTTGTCGAGCAGACAAATTTTTCGACCATATGAAGCAATGAATTAGCAATATCCTTCAAAATGATATACATTGTAATTAAAAGTTTCGCCAGTTCTTCGGAAGTTCTTCTTAAGATTTTATTTTTGCTTACCAACAAAGAAAAACCGCTATTGGGGTTAAAACATTATTTATTTACTTATTATTTTATTTGATATAGTTACAGTCAATCTGGGTAACTTTGACAGATAAGGGCGATATTTTATACTATATTTTAAAAAATTACGCCTATCACTCGAGTGTTTTTTATTTTATCAGTGCTCTCGTATTACTTTCCATCTATAGAAATTCGCAGAAAGTTTATAAAACATACCAATATAGTAGAAAATCTCAATTCTGTGCCCTGTCAAAGTTACCTTCATAAAATGGGTAACTTTGACACACACAGAGCCATGCATAAAAAAGTAGTAATAAGTATTATTTTTATCAATCTGGGTAGCATTGCAAACTAACAAATATAACAAGCAAACTTGAATTCGCGCGCTATATTCAGAAAAAAAGTTTTGACGTTTTCTTACTTTGACAGCTTACTTTTTTTTAAGGTGCGTTTACGAAGCTTGTTTAAAATTGCAAATCTAAAATAAACATTTATGAATAGTGTTGGCTTCATGCGAAAAAATAATCAAAACTAGTTCATGGTCCCGCTGTCAAAGTTACCCGAATGAATCAACATAGACATATATATATGGACTGGAAATACCTACGAAAAAAGGGTGCCTACCTACAACTCATATTGTCTCAAAAAATGGCTGCCATTGCTAGGGTTGTATCAATCAAGGAACATTGGTGTTACTATAACGAGTATCGATACTAAATACGATTCGTACTAGTTATCACGTTTGGATCATAATATAGTATACTAACTTATAGTCCGTTCTAACTAAGGTTGCCTACTTTATAGTAACGTATCCTAGTTTATTTTCGATAAACATACTTTATAATTAGTACTCATAGCACAAGCTCTGCTTAGTTTGGGACTAGATGGCGTTGTGTGAAAGTTGTGGAATATGATTTATTTATTTATTATTATTTTTATATATGTAATTAATATATATCTATTTATTTATTTCAGGCCAAACGGCCAGGCTATTATTAATCAATCATTTTAATACACATTTACCAAAAATGCTGTGGGAACAGAGTTATCATCTAATCTCATTACATCAAGTGTTCTATTGAAACAGCTTTCTTCAAAGTGAAGTGAACAGAGGTACCATTCTTTATGTCGGGTATTAATATTTTCTTCACCAATAGCCTCTAACCACTTTTTCTGTAGTCCTTCCTTTTTAGGAAACCTATAAAAAGTGCAAGTATTTTTATCAATAAATAATTTTGGTTACAGCTATATTATATTAGCATATGAAACTAAAATCAATAGGAAACGTCAGAAGCTATGTGCACGGTTCCAATTGGTGGTTTCTATGGAGAAGAGTCGGCAAGAAACTCCACGGTTACTCAAAATAATTGGCTTTTACAATGTTAATAGGTAGGGGAGGACAGTGTAGGCCTGTCAACAAGTACCAGGTACTTAAAAAAATATAAGACATTGTAAAAGCCAATTGTTTTTAAAAGAGTAACCGTGGAGTTTCTCGCTGGTTCTTCTGCATAGGAAACCACCATTTGGAAACGTGCATCTAGCTTCTGACGTTTCATAAGTGCCCATGTAGGTTTATGTGAAAGAAAATATTTTGATTTTGGTGCTGTGAACCACGGGCCGGACCTAGCAAGGTCAATCGGAGCTAATAAGACGCAGGACTATTTATGTTAACATAGCAGAATATACCGATATCGTTCCAGCGGAGGAACTAGTTCCGGAAACTATTAGGCAACGGTACAACACTATTCTATTATGACATATTATTGTAAACAAACGAATGTATTAACAAAATAATAAAAAGGTCTGTTATACGGAAATTCACCCAAATATCAATACTTTAGCCATGAATTCATGATCGCGTTACAATTATATCATCGAATGTCTATTATTGTATGTGTTATTGCATGAAAACCGGCTACTAACCTGTGCAAAGAAAGTTGAGGTTGATTTTCATTCTTCCTTGCACCACACTTCACAATACAACACACAGGCATGTTGAATTGCTGTTTTTCAACATTTACATGCAGTTTTAAAGGTAAAGTCCTCGTAATTTTCTCGCAAATCTCAATAATACAAAAAATAAACAACCATTTGACAGCTGAACTACCACGAAACTTGGCGACAAAGATGGCTGCTCTGGCACCTACCTACAACCGTGTATAGAATAACAGGGCATCTCCTGTTATATCCCATCTCAATGTGAATCAAAGTTACCCAAATTGACTGTAGCTAAATCTTGTATAGGTACAAATATATGGCTACATTACATACAAAATTATTAATGGTGCAGATTCTGTTGTTCACAAACTTAACTAAATTTAAGTTCAGTGCATATTTTTCTTGCTATTTCATTATGAAAAGGACAGAAGATAAATATTTGTTATCCTGTGAAATTAATGAGCGCCTGGCGTAAAGTGACGTATTTATAGTAGCCAATTTTTTAATCACGTCTAAACTTGTCTATGGAGTATCTTAATTTGATAGGAGTAAAACTAATATTTATTTTCTGTCCTTCTCTTAAAGGAATAGAAAGAAAAAAATGCACTGAACTTAAATTTAGTCACGAGAGGAGGTCTATCAATATGCTCAGACTGGCTTTAACATTGTATCAAATTGGCTTCGTATGAACCAACTAACATTAAATGCAGATAAAACCAAGTATATTCTATTTAGAATGAGAAACACTAATATACCACTTACTAACCTTAACATTTATGCACATAACTGTACGCCAGACGCTGACTCTGCTTGTTCGTGTCCTACTCTAGCTAAAGTCGATCACATGAAATATTTAGGTATCACAATTGACACAAATCTAAACTTCCGTAAACACATTGATTTGCAATGTACTCGAGTTCGTAAACTCATATATATCTTTAAGAATCTACGCCAAATTGCTGACTTTAAATTAATTAAACAGGTATATTTAGCTTTGTGCCAATCTGTACTTACATATTGCATAACTTCATGGGGCGGTGCAGCAAAGTCTATTTTACTCCCCCTAGAACGTGCTCAAAGGGCAATTCTAAAGGTAGCCACCTTTAGGCCTTTCAGATTTCCTACACACCAGCTTTACATTGCATGTGAGGTGCTAACAGTACGCCAATTGTTTATAATGCACATAATATTACAGCAGCATGTTGAACTCGCTTACAAGCCAGTACCTTCTGACAAGAGAAGGAAGGATTTGGTCTGCATAAGGCCTCAAACTAGACATGCCTTTGTGAACCGATTCTATGTCTTTTTAGGACCCGATTTATATAATAAGCTAAATAGAATACTTAATATTTATAGTGCCAGTTACAAACATTGTAGTCTGAAGATACGCGAATATTTGGGTAAACTTGATTACACAGACACAGAAAGACTTCTAGAAGTACCTCAATAATGATGTAGTATTTAAATTGGTATTTATTTATTTGTATTTAGTACCTAAGTAGAATAGTATTATTTAAAAAAATAATAACTAACTGTGGACAAATAATCAGATCGCTTAGTATGGGGATGGCCTGAAACACAGGTTTTTATTAACCTAGCTCAGGCAGGTCGCCACAAGTTATAATGTCAGTACCAACGCACCTTTCATAGAAATTATAAAATATAAATTAAACTAGTTTTTAAATAAGTATTTAAGTCAATCTGTTAAGAACCTGGTACTACTAAGTATTTATAAGTTTGTAAATTTATTACTTTGTAAAAACCTAAATAAAATTTTTATTATTATATTTATTAGTTTGTGAACAACAAAATCGGCACCAATATTTACCTATACTCCACACAGAATTACATTATCCTTTTGAACGCCAATCACTTGTGTAATACGAACTTGTATACAAGTGATTGGCGTTCAAAAGGTTAAACAACTAACGTTACATGTAACTGAGGCATCTGCAGTGTAATTGCATAACACACTATCAGTAGCAATGGGTTTCATTTTGACAGTTCAACAACATTCATTGCGTTGTTTACGTTGTTGAGCAGACACATTTTTCGAACATATGGAGCAATGGATTAACAATATGCTTCAAAATGATTCAAATTGAGAGTAGAGATCGTCTACGAAAACATGGCATGCCTCTCCAAAAACAGCATAGTTAATAATGTGTGAGTACTTTGTGAAACAAAGCGACGGGGACACTTAAGACTGACTGACTCGCACGGCTGCTCGTGCGCTACTGATCCCTGGATTTTACCAGCGTATGTAAAACTTGCCGTAAGGATAATGCTGCACACATTCAAATAGGATTTTGGAGGGGCATGCCATGTTGTCGTAGATGATCTCTAATAGTGTGTTACGCAATTACGGTGCAGGTCCTAGTTTTATAGAAACTCGTTGTCATGCACGACAGATATCTTCAGCTTGTGTTCAGGCCACACTAGTGTTATAGGCAGCGTTGGGGGCTCCGACCCTGGCGTCTCCGCATCACTGTCAGGTTCAGAGTCCGAGTCGGCCAGTCTTGAGAAACATGAGACTTGCTTCGACATGTCCTGGGCCAAGTCGTTTGGGATAACTACCTGTAGAACAGAGATTTTATATTTTAGGTTGTATAAAAGCTGTAACTTAAATAACGCACAGCGTCTTAACGGGTCATTGTACTCATCGCTATGAACAACTTTTACTGTGGGAAAAAAACCTCAAATCGCGAAAAAAAATCAGCTGTTCCCTACATTTTGACGAATTATGCGAACATAAATATAGGGAACAGCTGATTTTTTTTAGCTTGGACAGGTCTGCGCCATGACCTCATCGCGGCAATAGGCGGGAGCGATCTCTCGCTCCCAGCCGTCGTTCAATCGATATTCGAGAGCGGGAGCGAATGGGACGGGGTTGCCTACTTTTGCGAAGATGTCATGTCTGCGGTCGAACGGGTGAGAGAAGCCGCATCCTCTCTCCCCTCCCGCAGGAGACGACCGGGCGCCCGAGAAGGGCGCAAAACGATCTGCGACCTCCATGAGAGGTGGCCTGCGGGCGGCGGACGAGGGGCGTCTGTCGTCCGACCAGACGGGCCCGAGTTGACGCCGCAGCGTTCCGAGCGCTGGGTGCGGCTATTATGGGAATGGCCGCACGGGGAGGTGGGACCCGCTGAGGAATAGTGGGTCGAAGCCTGTCGGGCGAGCGGTGAATGCTTATGCTAATTCCCCCCCCCCCCCCCCTCCTCTCCTCCCCCCGGCCACGGGCAGAGGAACACCGCGGTGGTTTTAGCCGGTAAGAGTCCGGCATGCCCCTCTGTCACCCCCCACGATGGAGCAAGTCCATGAGGACTTCCGCCGCGGCGCGCAAAAAAAAAAAAGAGCCCATTCCAAAGCGAGATTGGGAAGAACGGGCAAGAAACAAAAAAAAACTTGAGAATGAATGTGGGCAGAAAGAAAAAGAAAGAAAATACAGCTGTAAGAGTAGGGGAAGACCAAAGAAACGATGGATGGAATGTATGGATGATGATATTATGGTGAGAGTGGCCGTGACTACCGAGATGACTACTAATAGAGAAGTGTGGAAGAAAAAGACATGTTGCGCCGACCGCAAATGCATTGGGATAAGGGCAGGAGATAACGACGACGTATCTGCATGGTCTTCGTAATAAAATAGAATTTTCTTCTAAAGTGGTTGCCCATACGCCAGCGTAGTGAGCTAAGGGCGCTGACCACCTTGTTTTCATTTTTTGATTCTCCCTCTTCCCCTGGTTATCTAGCCCCCCACTTTCAGTACATTTGCGCCAACCACAATAGAAAGAAAATTGTCCATTCTCGGCTTGGCGTGGACACGATGCTTGAAAAAAAACAAATTAATCAAAAATCATGTTTTGTTTTTAGACGCTTATTTATTCTAAACTTTTTGTATCAAGTTGCGCCCACGAATAGTGTATTTAAAAAGTACTGAAATTGTTTTATTCTTCGACATATTGACAGTACTCGACCTTCACGGTGTTGCCATTTGTAAAATAATTATTTATAAATCGATTATAATTGTTATTTTTTTAAGTTTTACTAAGTTCTCCTCATTCTTACAAGAGTCTAGAGTTTACAGTCAATTAAAGCTGTTATTTGAAATCACGTACATTCAATCAAACATGTTTTATCCATATAATTGGAAAACAAAAGTATCGTAGTTGGTCATTAATTTCGATTTTTAATCTAATATAAATCGATTATTAAAAAAAAGACTTGAAGTGACAACTGACATTGACATAAGTAATGTCAGTTGTCACTTCAAGTCACTTGTCATGTCATGACTTTGTTTCTTGGCATCGCGAATATTGTTTTGCTCGTTTTACTCTTATTATAGTTTGCAAGTATTGTTTTGGCTTTGAAAATGAACACTGATACCGTGCATGCGTGTATATATTACACGAAAATAACAGTCGGGGACGAAATTCAATCAAGCAGTACCTATTGCTGCAATTGTATAGTGGGCCGAAGAACAGTGGGTTGCTGCGCTCATGAGATGACTATGATTTGGTTTTCAAGCTGGGCAAGGTACCAAGATAATATTATATATCCACCTGCCCAGTTCCTAGACAACATATTACTAACATATGAATCAGAATAATAATAAAATGTATGAATAAAAATGTATTTATTAAAAAAAAGCAAGTAAGCAAAACAAGTCTTACAAGCATCATGATACAATCTTATTACAATATTCTCTTCCCTACTGGAATTAGCTATTAGACCTGTATTATATTTATACTTGAATTGTCTGTTCACGCCAAGCCAAAGTCCCATACTAAGTGGACAATGTCCTTTACGTTCATCACACAATAGTCTTCTCCAATGTCCCACTCACCGCACAGACTTCATTCACTCTTCCTTCGTCGTTCAGTCTATCTCTCTGTGGAATGCGCTCCCCCAGGAATCAGGAAGGCAACCAACCGATTATCCTTTAAAGTTAAGCTTCGCGAGCACATTCGCAAGAAGCTGGCAGTATCATCACAACGCTAATATTTTCTCATTGATTGTCTTATTTCTTTTTAGTATATTCATGT
>OX451413.1:9482271-9639731 GCA_949629135.1 Eremobia ochroleuca | reverse complement strand
TGTAAACAATCGACGTATTTTTCGCATAATTAATGAATATTCCCCGTTGCGTAGCAATTGACGGCAAAAATACGGGGACCCATCTATTCACCAAACATGTTAAAAGACGAAAATTGTTAGAAAAAGCTCTCCGGAAAAAATTGAAACCCGATATTTCGTCGAGACTTTATGCTATCGCTTTAAATTTAAAGACTGATGGGAGAAATTCGTATACAAGTGATGCTCCCAAGAGAACTAAGCCAGTTTTCATTAGGGGAGCGAGGGGCTAATTGTAACAGTTTTCATTAAAACTAATATATCTTGAGATCTATTGATTAAATTTCTACTAAATAAAGATGGGTGGATACTGTAACTCTTCCTCTACCAAATCAAGTAAAAATAATACCGTAAATTATTGGTCATTATTTTACAATCAATTATTTTCTAGAAGAAGTGCGGTGTTACAACTTACCTCGTGCTTGGGGCAAGTTGTAACGTCTACCGAGGAAGTAGTAACGACAAAAAAAAAACGACAATAATACCTCTAATCATTTATTCTTTGTTTATTTTTAACAAAATTGACATCTTTCTAAAGTAAGTATTATGTAATTCTTATCAAAAATGAACTCAAATACACTTTTTAGTAATCAACACTTAAAAATTAAGTAATAAACAGTTTTATTTAGTTAAACACCACTTAAAATCATCATGGCACTTTTAAATCACAGTAAGTAATTAAATTATTTATATCTAAGGTATGCTTCGTAATTATCTCTTCTTAATAGCTATCTAACAAAGTATTATACTTATGTAAGAATCAACATTTGGTGGGTTTCATTATAATTAAATTCAGTCTTCATCTCAGCTAGAATAATACAAATAAAAGATATAATGTCTCCTGTAACACATCCTACATGTGCCCACATCTTACAAATGATACACTCTATCCAATCTTCTTTCTTTGTATCTGTGTAAGCTTCACCGCATACCGCTTTCCGAATACTGCATTTTTTTTCTAAAACTTCAGCTGCCGCTGACTCGTACACTTCTTGGCTTTGTGTTGCCCGCTCTGACTTTCTTTTATACACCCTCATTCTAAAACAAAGGAAAAAAGTAGGTATCTACATCATAACTTGGGGCATGTTGTACTCGTAAAACTCGTAAAACGTAAAAAGTCAAAGAAATACGTTAATAGCGTTTAAGATCCTAGTGAAAAGAGCCTGTTACTTCTTACCCCTGTTACAATAAGCCCCTCGCTCCCCTACCTATAGGCACTTGTGGTGTGATATTATGTAAATTATAGTAAGGTGTGTGTGTGTGTGTATTTACATTATAACATTAGATCAATGCTAGAATTAACTTCTCTGAAATTATTCAGTCGAGATGGTTTTCAACACCGGTGTTCTGTCGAACGCCTCCAGTTAAAAAAAATACCTATAAATTCTAAAATTATCATCTTTTATCTACTTTCCACTACAGTTGCTTTTATACCAGTGGTAGGCGCTTCCCTTTTTCTTAGCACGTAGTCTTCACATTCACAATAATAATAATAATAAAAAATAAGATACTTTACAAAGTAGATATCCATGTCATTGTTTATATAAAAGTCATCAATGTCAATGTGTATATAAAAATCCCGACATCATTTTTGAGTATCAAGTAGATTGGTGTCTGAAGTGGTCTTTTGAGGAAAGAACCACACAGGTTGAGGGGACCTGTGCAGTCTGCGCAGCATGTGCAGTTTGAAAGTAGTATTAGTAGATTCTTTGGGTTAATACGTTTAAGTTTTACGGCTTATTTCAAAGAAATTATTAAGGTTTTTTGTAGTTACTAACTCTAACAGTTTGGTTTTCGCCGATGGAAGTCCACTGAGCAGTCTATTGACCGGCTGAATCTATTGATTATCTACTCAAACAAAAAGGAAAACGCCAGCTGAACGGTGGCTTGACCTTGCCAAGGCCTTTGACAAAGTCTCAATTAAAACACTGCTAAAAAAACTCGAATTATTTGGTGTCAGAGACCTGTCCTTAGATTGGTTCAGAACTTACTTGTCTGTCTGTCTGAATGAGTGAATGAATGAATGAATGCTTTATTTGCCAGAATATAGGTACATCGTTTATGGTAAAGTGACATATGGTTTCAGTATATTCGACTTTTTAGTCGTGCAAATATTTAAGTGACATTGTAACAGTAATCGAAGCATATTAATATAATTACAGTCTTCTTACATTATTAAAATACAAATATTACATTATTCATTCATTTTTAGTAAAAACTACGATTATACTGTTATGTACTGCTGACACACAGCAGTTTGTAAAAGCGGGCATAGTGTAAGCGGGAGCCTTCCGGTTGCCTTCGGGGTACCGCAGGGAAGTATTTTGCGGCTTACCATTTACATGGATGACATTCTGAGGCTTAGTATGACATAGTCGGAAGTCATCTGCTACGCTTATCATACTGCTATAATTTAGCGATATGGCCAAAAAATATGTAAATAAATATGTGCCTTCTCCATAAACCAATTTCAAAAAGGAGGTTTCCAATTCATCAGATTTTACCGTTATGTTTGTGACATCAACATTTTATTCAAAAAGGTCAGTCAAAATATCTGACGAAGACACTTAAAGCTATGGGTATAACAGTTCAATATAGATGGCGCAATTCACTGGCATTTTTTACGGTCAGATCATTGAATGCATTCACATGTCATGTATACATAACAAAAAAAATAAATAAAATAAACTCTTCTTTTGAAACACAATACTTAACCTTATTTTTTAATTTGGGAATACACAAATATTTAACATTTCTTATTTCTTTATTCACTTAGTACGAAAATGCGATTTCTGGAACAATCTGGAAAAAAAAATCGCATCCGTTCTATGTGAATGGGCAGCTTTATTTGCCGCCTAGTACCAATCTGCTAGCAAACGTTGAAAAAAAAAATATGACGATGAAAACAAGGAGGTTGAGGGTATAGTACGACCATGTTTGGAAGTACGCTCATACAAAGACTCCCGTAATTCGCCCCTGATATTTAATTTGTCCGGATTATTGCAAATGGCCGTTGTGTACTTGTGTTATTACGCATTCGCATTTAGCCCAGCCCATTGGTAGATAAGGACTTGTTTGTTTTCATTTCAATAAACTGACTCCTTGTTATCAGTGCTAATAATAATATAATTTAGTACCTATACAGCTATATTTATGTACATAATTTCATAACAACCTACTTATTAATACGTAACATAACACAGTACTGTAACATTTTATAAAAATTCCTTTTTCGTGGAAAAATGTAAACAAATCTATTTTAATAGTGACTACCAAGTAGGTATAGAAGCTATTCGTGGCTTGTTTACACTCTCCTGCAAGGTACTAAGGAGAAAGTTATGGGAATATGGGTTCGTTATAACATTGGTTAGCGATGGCTCAGTAATTTTGCAAGTATTGCAAAGTTTCGACTTGGTACGTCATTGTTTTACGTGACCGCGGACAGCGACACGATACGAGTATTGCGTGGGTTTTTAGTTGTCTGCATCACTGACGGCTGACGGGCCTGGACTGGAGGGGCCCGTGGCCAAATAATAACAGCCGCACAGGTCGATCGATCAATTTAAGCTACGCTTGCCGCGGTTGGTCTGTCGATGGGTGACCATCTTTACATACCGAGACCCCTCCGTGCCTCGGAAAGCACGTTAAGCAGTTGGTCCCGGCTGTCATTCGTAGATCTTTGACAGTCGTTACGGATAGTCAGAAGCCCGAAAATCTGACAACCAGTCTTACCTAGGGGTATCGTAGGTATTACCCAGTAACTGGGTTGTGGAGGTCAGATAGGCAGTCGCTCCATGTAAAATACTGGTATTCAGCTGCATCCGGTGAGACTGGAAGCCGACCCCAACATAGTTGGGAAAAGGCTAGGCAGATGATGATCACTGACAGCTGACCTTTGCTAAAGAAATCTATCTACAAAGAATAAAAAGCCCCTCAAATGACCCTGTCACCCTTTTGGGCCAAAGAACAGAAAGCAGAAGGTTTTAGCAGAAAGTTTTGGCTAGCTTACCAAGCTTCTGCTTGGTAACTAAAACGAACCTCAATACTTTCTTTACCTTTGTAGTTGTACAAATAGCTTTCCTGTATAATAAATGTATAGTCTCATTCATTACTTTTAATAATATTAAGTTATAACTTTTCGTGATTGTATACAACCTGTAACGTTAAATGCGCAAAACCTGAAAATAGTTTGATCAGAATAACGAGCAGAATTAATTGAACCACTTTTTAATATAGGTCACATTTTTCAAAAAATCTTCATTAAAAACGTTGCCGTGTCTATTTATTAATAGGTCAAGCAAGCCAATGTCAGCGCGGCGCAGGGGCCCGGTGACGACTCCTCCCTCGATAAAGCGTTGTCGCAGACGCAAGAAACGATCAGAATGGCCAGTATAAGTAAAACAGCACATAAAACCTTTACAATTTTTTTAATGACTTATTTTCTCGGTGAAATAGGTCAATTGAATTAAAAATCAAATGGGGTGTCTGACGTTTTGCGCATTTAACGTTACACGTTGTATACATATTTAGCTCATTACTCTATTCGTTGTAAATACTGATCCTATAGATACTATAACTAAATCCTGGTATAATTAATTCCGTTACCCTTTTTCGTTTCCCTACCTTTGTTTCCTATGTAATATAAGATTAAAACGTGACACTGGCTGAATGCACAAACCGTGCGAAGCCAAATCTGAAAAAAAAAAAAACGAACAAAATTAAATAGCAATATGTATTACTTTTTTTTTCCAAAAATAGTCCAACACTTGGCTAAGGCTTCCCCCATATTCTTCCACCTCTTTGTGCTGTGCCTTCTCAGTCCAATCGATTAGGAACGAGTTTAAATCGTCACGCCAGCGTTTCTTAGGCCTGCCTCGGTGACGACGCGCGACGCCAGTCTTCAGGCACCCACTGTGTGACGACTTTGGCCAATCTGTCTGGATGCAACCTATAGGTATTACACGCACGCCCAGTCCCAACACTTCAGCCTCACAGACTTCGTCGAAGATTTTTGATTATAAATATTTTATTGTCACACAATAATTTTATCTATGATATTATTAATAAAATATACCCTTTACTTACTTAAGTTTTTTTTTCATTTTGTTGAACTCTCGAACGGGCAACTATGGGTGCCAAAGAATAAGAATAAAGTAGTTTTAAAGCAAGATCTGTGAAGACGGCCAAATTTTAGCAGTTTCCGTTTTATTCCATACGTTTGAGCTCTGTCATTCCCTAATGGTAGGGATTGACACTATTAAGTGCTCACTTCACTTATGATTTCACGGTGAGATTTTTACAGAAACGACCGGTTGTTCTTTCGTGAGATATTTTTTTTTTTAATGGAATTTGAAAAAGAATCCCTATGTCCCTCATTGAGCAGTTTCGACCCGCTGTGCGGCGGGGTACTTGCGTAACAAACTATAAGTAGCAATGGCTTTCATTTTGACAGGTCAACAACATTCATTGCGTTATTTACGTTGTTGAGCAGACATATTTTTCGAACATATGGAGCAATGGATTAGCAATTTGCTTCAAAATTATTCAAATTGAGAGTAATAGTGTGTTACGCAATTAGGGTGCCGGTAACAAAAATAATTAGGAACTCTCTTCTTTTTGGCATTAATCAAATATAAAAAAAAAAATTAAGTAAATCAAAAGCAAATTATGAATTGTTCGTGACAATTCATAATTTGCTTTTGATTTACTTACACACGGGTATATTTGCCGCGCGTCGAATTTTTAACTATGATTTATGCTTTAATTTATTGCAAATCATTCAAAAACCCGCAGTAAAATACACAGATACATTTCCAGTATAAGCTACTTCTCATTTTACGAAAAGCCTATACAATGCGAACTCAGCTAATACTGGAACACATAATACATACGTGACACGTCGTCGTGAGTACTTATTTATTTTTCTAAGTCATTATTTTTAATTTAACCACATGGTACATACTTTAAAATTTTGCAATTTGAACCCTTCATAAGTTGCGTGAAAGAACGAGTTCCCCTATAACAATAGGCCATAGGGGTAAATAATTAAAACAAGGGTCGGCAAATACAATGGACGGTCATACAATGCCCTTTGTTGTCCATATTTTTATGTACAGCCGACTCTGAAATCACAAATTTTGCAAAATCCACCATTTAGGTTCTCGTCTACATTTTACCAAATATGGTGCCGTAAATTACAGGAAAGCCAGCTGATTTTACCTTTTTTAGAACGCATCTTTAAGTGCCCAGAATATCTTGGCATACGGCAAAAAAGGAACTAAAATAAATGTACTGAGTTTCCGTAGACTGCTGTCATTTTCCTTAGCAACCAGCGCCATCTTCAAGTGTCAAGATAACTGGTTTCCTTTGTATATAAACACGACAACAGCTGTAAAACCTGCCAGGATGTGGGTTACCAGCTGATATATCTTGTTTTGTTTTGATTTCTCTTTCTAACACGTAAGAGTGAAAGAGAAGGATGTACTTCGCGTGGGAGCTCGGTCCCGGGTCCCGACAGTTATTTTGATAAAAAACAGGAGATGGAATGTTGAGCCAGACATGCCTTGGGTAGGTACACTTTGCTTGGGCTTCGAGCAAAGAGTTTATAATTTATATAATAATATAAAGTCTTTGGCTTCGAGTCTCTGGTTGTTGTTTTTTTTTAGTGTAGACACAGCACAGGATATGATTTTATTTTCACCTGAATAAGAATGATTTTATGATTTTACGTTCATAAAACATGTAGTCTTTATCATGTTACCTATGGTTTTTTCTTCGACATAATTTAATGCTCAAGTTTTTTTATACTTATATAAATTATGTAAAAATCCCAGCACATCAAGCTACTACAATCAGTCAAAGAGATTTTCAACTTTATCCCGGAAGTATTAGGTTCAAAGTTGATTGAGAAAATTTGACAGTTTCGGGTAGCTTGATGTGCTGGCGTCTGTACTTAATTACGTATAGAATAAACATAAGATACTTTGCAAAAGGAAAAATAATAAAAATATCTTTTATGTTTGCGTGCAGCTATGAAAAATAAACATAGCATCACTGAGTAGAACTGCACTCGACAGAGGTGTAGTTATAGCAAAGTTAGGTAAAAGTCATTCCTACAGTATTTTGTACTAAGATCTCCGTTAGTGGTAGATAATATCATTATACAAGGTGTAACTTAAATAACGCACAACCTCTTAAGGGGTCATTGTACTCATCATCATGAACAACTTTTACTATGGGACCAAACCGAAAATCGCGAAAAAAAAATCAGCTGTTCCCTAAATTTTGACGAGTTATGCAAACATAAATGTAGGAACAGAAAACGGAAGGGAACAGCTCATTTTTTATGTATATGGTCGGGCAGTGTTATTTGGTTTTCCATTAGGAACTTCTCAATAGCAGCTTCGAGTCTGGATTTTTGCCCGGATTTGTACACATAATTTAATTTTTTGTTTTTTCTTTTTGAACTTCACACATAATAATAATTACCTAATTTATTACATACCAAAACCTTCCTCAAAGTATGTAGATCACGTTAATGAAAGAAACATCATAATTGGTTCATTCGTTTTTGAGAAAATCGCGGACATACATACATACGGGTCGAATCCAGAACCTCCTTTTTTGAAGTCAGTTAAAAATTATATCCTAACTTAACTAAAACTGCCGATCGATTCTGTAAAAATCTCACCGTGAAATCATAAGTGAAGTGAGCACTTAATAGTGTTAATCTCTAGCGAATGACAGCTCACTCCACGCTCACTTCACTCAAGTTTTCACGGTTAGATGGTTACAGAATAGCACGGCTGTACACAAAGTTAAGTAAGTATAGCATCGTAATGTACCCAAGAGACTGGCGGCATTGCCACGTTTTATGACATCATGTAAATAACAATTCGAAAACGCATTTTTTTTTAATTCACAAATTATAACGTCAACACTAACAAAGTATGTCTACTTATACAGGGTCCCATTAAAATAGGTGGACACATTTTAACACAGCGCTCAGTAGGTCTAACCAAAGATATCCAAGCAAAAAAAAACACTGATTAAAGTGATTTTATTTTGACACTAAAATAATAAATTTCCGGTACATTACATAGTGTATTTTCATTACCTAATTATTTGTCTTGTAAGTACCTAATGCGTTTTTCTTATATCGTCGACCGTAGGTTCAATTGCTGTAAGGGACAAAATACGATTTTTCAGGAGAGGCCGACAAAGTTTTTTTTCGGACTAAATCGCCCATAACTTTTTTTGTTATTAACCTTTTTCGGGTCTGATTTCACACATAAACTTGTATTTTAGTGCTCTATCTACATGTGTAACATTTATTTAAATGAGTTAGCTATTTAAGAAAATAGATGTCCCTTACAACAACGTATTTTGTTAGTAATGTCCCTTACTGCCCAAGTATCTTGTAGTCCAGTCCCTTACATTAAATTGACCTCTACGTTGGATCCAATCTATTAATGAAAAAGTAGTGTAAAGGACATGTTGAACAAATTTATGAAAAAAATACATTGTAAAGAAATTTTTGACAGAAAATGAAGTACACACTTTTGACGTACGGATATCTTAAATTTGGAAATCGTTATAAGAAATCATTTAAAAGACATGAAAATGTATTAGAACCGTGTGTGTGCTTTTTTGTATGTCGCTTACATGCAATGTTTGTACATTGTAATAGCAAATTTGTATTAGTTTGAATAAAACAATTTTTATTTTATTGTATAAAAATTGTTTTATTAATAATTGTTTTATTTATGTTACCATTTTTTTAATAATTTGATTTTAATAAAAATCTTATTAAAATCAAATTATTAAAAAAATGGTAACAATTTTACCTATACTTACTTTGAATTCTTATTCAAATAAAAGAGTAGCTGCAAAAACCGCGCACAATCCCGACCAAACATGTAGCTGAAGTTCCAAACGTTTGAATTCCAAAAGTAGAAAAGGCTGCTCTACTACTTTCTTATATGCAAAAAATCGAAATAATGAAAGATATATTGAATAATAAACCTTAATTACGATTAATAAGACATATCATTGTAACATATTGTTATTATTGCATTAGAAAAAAAAATATAGAGTGATTATCTAAATAATAAAAAGGGAACAATTTAATCAGATTACATTTATAAAAAACAACAAAAATAATGGCTTTTTGGCAAATTTAAGTTGTCTGGCCCCTTGAAATTTTTTGAAAAATTTCTGGAAAATCAGCTAAAGAGTGCCGAATGATTTTCGAAAATATTTATCATCCGGCAACTACCCCTTCTATTGTTTATTTATAAAAAACAACAAAAATAATGGTTTTTTAGCAAAATTAAGTTCTCTGGCCCCTTGAAACTTTGTAAAAAATTTCTGATAAATCAACTAAAGAGTGCCGAATGATTTTCGAAAACATTTATCATCCGGAAACTACCACTTCTATTGCTTATTTTATAAAAAACAACAAAAATAATGGTTTTTAGCAAAATTAAGTGCTCTGGCCCCTTGAAACCATGTGAAAAAATTCTGGAAAATCAACTACATAGAGCCGAACAATTTTCGAAAAAATTTTTCATGCGGAAACCACCCCTTCTATTGTTTATTTATAAAAAATAACGGCTTTTTGGCAAAACTAAGTGCTCTGGTCCCTTGAAACTTTGTAAAAAATTTCTGATAAATCAACTAAAGAGTGTCGAATGATTTTCGAAAACATTTATCATCCGGAAACTACCCCTTCTATTGCTTATTTATAAAAAAAACAACAAAAATAATGGCTTTTTGGCAAAATTAAGTTCTCTGGCCCCTTGAAACTTTGTAAAAATTTTCTGGAAAATCAACTACAGAGTCCCAAATAATTTTCGAAAACATTTATCATCCGGAAACTACCCCTTCTATTGTTTATTTATAAAATATAACAAAAGTAATGGCTTTTTGGTGCTCTGGCCCCTTGAAACTTTGTAAAAAATTTCTGATAAATCAACTAAAAAGTGCCGAATGAATTTCGAAAATATTTATCGTCCGGAAATTGACCCTTCTATCATTTATTTATAAAAATAATGTTTTTTTAGCTAAATTAAGTGCACTGGCTCCTTGAAACCTACTACCCTACTACAAAGTTTCAAGGGGCCAGAGCACTTCGTTTTCCCAAAAAGCCATTATTTTTGTTGTTTTTAACGACAGATGAACTCGCACTGATACCACTTTTTTATGCCCGCGCGCTGCTTTCGCATTGGTACTATCCTCTCTTTTGCACACAGAAAGACGTTGTGAGATAGAAAAGGATGGTAATAGTGCAATAATTCGATTCAAATAGGTGTAACGTTGACACTGCTTAAAGTATGACAATGCAAATTGGGGTAAGGGACAACTATGTCACAACTCGTGCAATCCATTTAAAGTATGGATGATATTTATTTTTTGAGACAACAAAGACATTAGTGTAAGGCCGGTTTTATTATTGTTTCTTAAAAAATAAACCATGTAATGGTAATTCGTTGATTGGGAAGACCCTTACCTTATTTGAAGTGGATTGGCGGCGATAATTACACCATTTCAAGTTCCTATATTGCATAGTTTTTCAGATACATTGTTATTATGGGGCTGATTCTAAATTTGGATCCAAAAATCATTAGAGTAAGGGACATTTTTTTTAAGCTAGAATTTTTTTATATTCACCATTCGATAGAGCAAAAAATTCTGAACAAAACTGTATACTCAACTCATTTTGGGTATTTTGTCCCTTACAGCAATTGAACCTACGGTCGACGATATATTGCTTTACCATTGTCCTTATTTTGGTAGTCTGAATGATTTCTAAAATTTTGTCCACCTATTTTAATGGGACCTTATATATTTATACACTTATCACGGATTCATATATGTTATTCCATAAAATGATGATAAATACTTATCTTTTTGATAAGTTCATTGATAATGATAAGTCCTATAGTGATTTCCTGTGAGAGTGGTTTTTTTTTATAGATGAGTCATTTTTTTATGAGTTATTTTCATTTTTCTTTGTGAAATTCGTCATCATCATGTGATTTTGTTTTTCAGGCTTCTTAACTAGTACTTCAACTGGTAGGGGTTTGTGACAACAGCCGCACGGGTCGATTAAGCTACGCTTGCCGTGGTTGGTTCGTGGATGGGTGACCATCTTCACATACCGAGACCCCTCTCTCTGTGCCTCGGAAAGCACGTTAAGCCGTTGTTCCCGTTGTAATAATAACAATTTTAGGTTTTGGATATTATTTTGCGAAAGTTTGCGAACACACGCTTGAGGTCCCTGCAGCTCGGAGGCTTTGTATCATATACGGCTGATACAGCGGTAGTGACGCCCCAGATTCTGTTCTTTGTTGGCAAATTAGGTGACGCGGGAGAAAAGAGAGAAGATTATCTTTCTACAACCGTCTGAAAAGATTGTCAGGTGATCTTCCTTTTTTTTTAACCAACTTTTAACAAAAAAAAAAAGACTAAGCAAAGGCATAAAGTCCGCCTTTGTACAGACGCCAGCACATCAAGCTACTACAATCTGTCAGATTTCTTTAATAGATTTTCAACTTTATCGCTATAGCATAAGGTTCAAACTTGATTGGGAAAATCTGACAGTTTCGGGTAGCTTGATGTGCTGGCGTCTGTACATACACCTTATCGTGTGCGAAAAGTTTAAATAAATAAATTAATTAAAAAGATCTGTTTTTGATTTTTTGTTGACGAAACGAACGATGAAGTTACCAGAACCATTTGATAAGAAGTATTTTGATAAAATATCTTGTTTTCAGCGTTATGTAAACAACACTATCATTAACAAACAGAGCCATCTGTATGCTTGTTATTAAATTGATATCATAAATAATCCAAGGCTTCAAATCCGCTTTTAATCAGTCAATAATTAAAATATATATATATATATATATATATTTGACAGCTGTTTGACTAGAAGGATCAGCCTTTTCCCAACTATGTTGTGGTCGGCTTCCAGTCTAACCGGATGCAGCTGAATACCAGTATTTCACATGGAATGACTGCCTATCTGACCTCCATAAGTCAACTGACTTGTGGAGCTCAGATAGGCAGTCGCTCAGGTAACAGGATACCCCTTGGTGTGACTGGTTCTTAGACTTTCCGACTTCTGAGTACCCGTAACGACTGTGAAAGGTATACAGATGATAGCCGTGACTACTGTTCTAACGTACTTTCCGGGGCACGGACGGGTCCAGATTCTCGAAATGTAATGGATGGTCACCCATCCATGGACTGACCTTGGCAAGCGTAGCGTAACTACATTAAGCCACGGGCCCTGAGAATTAAAATTAGAGGTGTTGAATAAATTATAGTAATATTTTTTTGATTTATTGGGCTTTTTACCTAGAGTTCTATAAAAGCTAATTTAACGACCTTTTACACCGGCTAGTCCCGAATATTATGGGTGCTTACGTGTCTACTGCTAACCTACTAATGCCATACGTTATAAATTATCTAAGTATATCTTTAATAAAATAAATTTGAAACATATTTGAAATTATAATTTTGTCATATCCATATGTATTTTACGTGTGTACATACATAAATAATAAAATAAATAAATAAATTGGTTGCCATGTATGAAATGTAAATTTATTCTGAAATAAAATGATTAATTAAGCGATTGCACCATTATCGATTTGTAAAGTTGTTTACGTAGTTTTGTTTACTTCAGTTTCTGACAAAAATAGCTGAAAGAATTTGGCTTCGCTGACGTTAACGCAAACTCGTGACGCACGGCGCCAGGCCGTCTCAATACTTCTTTAGTAAAATATCATTAGCTATTACACGTTTTTATTTATGAATTGATTCCTGTGTACTCTGTATAGTCCAAGCACCTAAAATAAGTTAGATTTCTCAACTTTTTCCCCAAAGAGTTTGAAAGGCTTATGCGAATTTCTCAACGAAAATACAACGTTCAATGACCTGTGCTGTCAAACTGACAACTGTCAATCTCAAAAATAGCAAACGTCAATTTGACAGCAAATATTGCAGAGATTTTCGTAGGAAAAATATTTACGAAATTAGCGAAATGCGAAGGGAATTCATATTAGTTTTGTTGGGAATTATATGCATATCAACGCTGTCGTCTTTGCTATCCGGATATGTGCAGATAGAAACGGATAAAATACTCTTAGACACCGTAGTAGGTGCAGTCGGTGCTGGTAATTTCTCGTATTGGCAACTAGGACATACCGGGCCTCTCCTGGTGGAACTAACGTCTTTATCCGGTGATGCTGACCTTTACGTGTCTGATACTGTAAGGTATGTTGGCTAAAGTAGTATTTTTTTCGTGTTTTCTTTACGTTTTCTGTGATCGGCTTTTCTGGTCAAAATTATGTTTTAATTATTAATATGTGGCTTAAACTCACAGTTTTTGTTAGGCAGCCCTTTCTAAAACCTACGTCAACATCAGTAGGTAGAAGGTATTATACAACGTGTAACGTTAAATGCTGATTTTTAATTCAATTGACCTATTTCATAGAGAAAATAAGTCATTAAAAAAATTGTAAAGGTTTTATGTGCTGTTTTAGTTTTACTGGCCATACTAATTGTTTCTTGCGTCTGCAACGACGCTTTATCGAGGGAGGAGTCGTCACTGGGCCGCTGCGCCGCGCTGACATTGGCTTGCTTGACCTATTAATAAATAGGCACGGCAGCGTTTTTAATGAACATTTTTTGAAAACAGTGACCTGTATTAAAAAGTGGTTCAATTAATTCTGCTTGTTATTCTGATCAAACTCTTTCAGGTTTTGCGCATTTAACGTTACACGTTGTATATCTGACCTTTTTGAGGGACTAAGAGTAGTGTATTTCCTAGCACAGAGGTAGATTAGGCGACCCTTGGGGGAGGCCTGTGTCCAGCAGTGGACGTCTTTCGGCTGAAATGATGATCATCATGCCTTTATAGATTCTAGGGCTTATCCAGACAGCCTTTTGACAGACATCTTAACTAATATTATATTGGGTGTACTGGAAAGTTCTGTCGGTTTTTGTAAATAAAACTGGTGGTTAGTTCTTAAAGCTATTATTTATATTTTAATCAATTACATATTGTCCCTGATTTTCTACTACACGTTCAGATACACACTCGAGTCCAAAAACACTACACAAATTTCTACAGGCTGTAGCAGCGTTATTTCCCTTCTGGAACTCATAAAGTATACAATGCCTCAAATGAACTTTATCGTTGGCACTCATTTTGACACTGTGGCTACTCAGAAGTGAATGACAAATTATTGCGCAATACATGTATTTATAGTCCGTAACCCAGAAGTTATGATGCAATGTTATTCAATACTTTTAACGTATTGGTATAGAGAAAAATTCGAAAAATTTCTATGTACTACCACAACCGACAGAACTTTCCGGTACACCCAATAAATACGAAAGTAAGTTTGTTTGGTACCTCTTCACACCTAGTCCACTGAACCGATCATCATTAAATTTTGCATATACGTAATCAGGGGTATAGAAAACGGCATAGGGTATGTTTATTCCAGAAAAAAAAAATACTGTTCCCGAGGAAAATAACAATAACTTTGGACGGTCATATTTGCTTTAGGACGCTATGTGTCTTTCGAATCATGATTGAAATATGACCCGACTTTCTGAGCAGTATTCTAACAAAAACTACTAGGCTTGCATGAATTCACAATAGTATTTCAATAATTAAAATGTGTTTAATATGATTTGGAGGAAATTCGTCACACATATAGTTTATTATAACCTGAATTAACACATAATTATGATACTTTTATCCCAGTAATACGTTTCCATGGGGTAATTTCCGACCTCCACGGAAGCAGCCGGCAAAAGCTAGCTTACATTATAAATAACTAATATTTCTGACTTGATTTCCCTTAAAACATATTATTTTCAGGCCCAGTTATGAAACAGATAAGAACAACTTTAGCTCCGTGACCTGTGGTCCTGATATGGTCAACATACCCTCTGAATTCCCCAGGCCTATTGGTGAGCTGAACATACAAGCATTTTCTGAAAAATATTTTGATTCTTCTCTTCATCGCTGCACCCGGTTAGACTGGAAGCCGACCCCAACATAGTTGGGAAAAGGCAGGCAGATGATGATGATTTTGATTCTTCTCTTGTAAAGGGAAAAATTACATTATGTTTACTATAAACAGCAACCTCATTTGGCTGTGTTCCAAATTAAAAAAAATATTATTGTTATTATTATTAATTGCGTAGCATCAGTCACAATCGAAATCATTTTGAAGGATATTGGTAATCCATTGCTTCATATGTTCGAATAATTTGTCTGCTCAACAGCATAAACAACGCTATGAATGTTGTTGTTTGTTATCAAAAAAAGTCTGATGTTTCGTAGAAAATTGCAATACCGTCGCAGTCAGCAGAGAAATGTATGGAACGGCAAATTTTTTAGAGTAACCTTCAATGCAGGGGTTCAGAATCACATACTGAATCCGTGGTAACAGGTTGCACTGCGATGTCCCTGACACCCTGTATACTTGCAAAGTCAAAGACCATTAGTTTACAGGTAAAGTCTGTTCAAAATGTTTTAGTCGATGTTATTTCAAGTTAAACAAATATCAACTTTATGTTAATCAAGTTGGTTTCAGAGTGACATTTTTATAACTTTTTCAATAGTACTCTATTGAAAAAGTTATAAAAAATGTTTGAAGTTGTAGCGTAAACTGAACTTTATTGTGTAGGAATTATTTTTCCATAAACTCAAATTTGTTTACATTTTTGGGTGTTCGGTATTTTCGGATAGGTAATCGAAGTACCTATATGTATATTTATTCAGCCATACATATTTACGTACAGGTTAATGAAAACCATATTTACATTTACATAACAAATCGACAAGTCGTGACAAGTGACTGCCGCAAGCACTGTAGCGCGGGAGGCGGGAGAGAGGCACGCGTGAGTCGGGCGGCCGTAGTAGTTCGGATAAGCGGTCGTTCGGATAATCGACGCTTCAGTGTAGTTAAATACTGCTAATCCCAGGTTCCCTCATCACATCTTCCAGGTATTGGAGTCTTCGGACACTGGTCCCACTACCTCTCGGAGTACAGCATACAGGTGTTCCTGGACGCCTCAGCCGTGCTCAGCGAGGAACAAGTGTTGGCTATTGAGAGGGCGCACCGAGGACTTGGAGAGAAATATGGAGGTAACCTCATAACATCTTGAAAAATAAGCGCGCAGACTGATAACTGTCTGTGATAAATTCTCCTGTCTCCTCAGAAATGGACAAGCGTAAGGAGAAGCCGGCGACGCGCAAGACCGACGAGGAGCCCAAACCACGCTTTCTGAAGTTGCTCAGCATTCTCGATATGATCTTCGAGATGTTCGTTTTATAGGTAAGTGCCTACATTAGCATTTAACCCTTTATAAGGCAGAAGATCCAGCAGGGTAATTGCGTAACACACTATCAGTAGCAATGGGTTTCATTTTGACAGTTCAACAACGTTCATTGCGTTATTTACGTTGTTGAGCAGACAAATTTTTCGTACATATGGAGCAATGGATTAGTAATATACTTCAATGATTCAAATTTAGAGTAATAGTGTGTTACGCAATTAGGGTGCTGGTTTGTTTGTTAAAAATAAAACACCGGGATATTAAAACTAATATTTATTGATTTTTTATGGTACAGACGCCAGCACATCAAGCTACCCGAAACTGTCAGATTTTCCCAATCAATTTTGAACCTTATGCTTTAGCGATAAAGTTGAAAATCTATTAAAGAAATCTGACAGATTGTAGTAGCTTGATGTGCTGGCGTCTGTACTTGCATTTGACGCACTATTTTGCTCTTTTTTGCAACAGCTTTACTGCTGCATTTGTCTAAGGTTTAGTTTAGCCGCGAAGATTCAAAATGGTGTGCAATATATGGACAGAGCCCATAAAGGATTAAGTATAAGCTGCCTATATACAAGCTGTAACTTAAATATCACACGACCTCATAAGGGGACATTGTACTCATCATTACGAACAACTTTTACTATAATAATAATAATAATTCTTTATTTTCGGACTACAGTGATCCAGCGTGTTAGTAAAACAAACTTCTTTAGCATATTACTAGTGTTAGTTAAAAAAAAAAAAATATATAACAGAGTGGGAAACTAAGAACTACACCTAGTATTTTGGAAAGGACATCACCAAATTAATGCTTAGTGATTGTCCTTTTCACAAAACTAGTAATAATCGGAGAGTCGATGCTCTCCGCCACAGTTTTTAGAACGCTGTTGCCACTCGCCCGCACCCTTGACAACAGCGACGCAGTCTTCTTGCGAATGACGGCGTGGAAGCCGTCAGTTCGATTTTGCGCAAACATATCAGAAGCACTGCACCATCGTGGCAGTCCCAACAGCATCCTAAAAATATTATTATACAACGTGTAACGGAAAGGGGGTATCAACCCTGAAGGAGGTGAATGTGCTCATGAAACTCAACAACTTTCCCCAAAGAACATAGGTCGAAATATGAAAAAAAAAATTGGCCCTCCCATAGTAAATCAATCACCTGGTAGTCAGTTTTGTAAGGGAGGGCCAAATTTTTTTTTCATATTTCGACCTATGTTCTTTGGCGAAAGTTGTTGAGTTTCATGAGCACATTCACCTCCTTCAGGGTTGATACCCCCTTTCCGTTACACGCTGTATAGTACGCGTAGGTCCTCCAGCGATCTTTTGTTATAGTTGACCCAAAGACAAATACAAATATACAAATACACAAAACAAATACTACAGAAACTATACAAATTTTACAGAAATCACAAAAAAAAAATCAGCTGTTCCCTACTTTTTGACGAGTTATGCGAACATAAATGTAGAGAACAGCTGATTTCTTTTTTCGCGAATTCAGGTTTGGTCCCATAGTAAAAGTTGTTCGTAATGATGAGTACAATGACACCTTATTTATTTATTTATTTATCCTCCTACTGGAACGCCATATAGCAATAACACCAACGGAGCAAAAAATTACTTATGAGGTTGTGTGTTATTAGTTACAGCTTGTACAGACGCCAGCACATCAAGCTACCCGAAACTGTCAAATTTTCCCAATCAACTTTGATTCATATGCTTTAGCAATAAAGTTGAAAATCTATTAAAGAAATCTGACAGATTGTAGTAGCTTGATGTGCTGGCGTCTGTACAACGTGTAACGTTAAATGCGCAAAACCTGAAAATAGTTTGATCAGAATAACGAGCAGAATTAATTGAATCACTTTTTAATATAGGTCACATTTTTCAAAGAATCTTCATTAAAAACGTTGCGGTGTCTATTTATTTATTTTATTTCGGTCAAGCAAGCCAATGTCAGCGCGGCGCAGCGGCCCGGTGACGACTCCTCCCTCGATAAAGCGTCGTCGCAGACGCAAGAAACGATCAGAATGGCCAGTATAACTGAAACAGCACATAAAACCTTTACAATTTTTTTAATGACTTATTTTCTCTCTGAAATAGGTCAATTGAATTAAAAATCAGTTGTTGCGCATTTAACGTTACACGTTGTATATGCTCCCGCTGGTAGGACACAGGCCTCCTATTTATGGGAGAGAAGTACACCACGCAGGCCCAGTGCGGGTTGGTAGATGTCACATGCTTTCGAATGGAATGTTTGGTTCTAGGACATGCCGGTTTCCTCACGATGTTTTCCTTCACCGTTTTGAGAGCAGTGGGGATGAAATTGGTTACTCAAAGTAAAACGCCCTCCCTCCCTCCCCCCACCTACAAGTGTGTGACTTGTAAGTGTGGGGGGGGGGGGTCCAGCCCTTTCTTATGCGTCACCACTGCTCATGTAATAGGGGGGGGGGGGGGCGAGTCTATTGCCAATAACCGGGCAAAAATCCAAACTTCGGTCTGCTACTGAGAAATTCGTGATGAAATTAAACAATTTAGCTTTTTAACCTTTTATCTTGATTTTTGAAATTTTGATGTATGACATTTTTGATTTTTGAAATTTTGATCTTTGAAATTTTGATTTGTGACATTTTTATAATGATGTAATGATAATGGTATGATATTTGTAATAGTAATGACATGATATGTAATCTAATGATACTAATTTATATTTTCCTTTTAATACAAACATATATTTTTAATTAAGTTGATAATTTAAAATTTTATAATAGTAATTTATAATATGACTACATAGTATAAAACAAAGTCGCTTCCCTGTCTGTCCCTATATATGCAAAAAAACCGCATCAAAATCCGTTGCGGAGTTTTAAAGATCTACTTTAAAACTCCGCAACGGATTTTGATGCGGTTTTTTTTAATAGATAGAGTGATTCAAGAGGAAGGTTTATATGTATAATACATGCATAATATAGTAGAGGAACACTGGTAATTTTAGAGGTTTCTAATGTAATGTCGTAAATAAACACATTTTTTGCGCTTACATTGTAAACGCTGGCTGAACCCGTCGAGATAGATCAAAATAATGTACTACAGTATTGTACACCTTAAAAAGCTCTACAAAAAAGTCCGCGATGGTATATGTCTATCTCTTAGGGATAACCCACAATAACCATTTTTTATCCTGTACTTTTTACGAGAAATAATGGCTCTAAAATTATCAGTGTTTCTCCATTGCACCAGTGCGAAGCCGGGGCGGGTCGCTAGTATGATCTAAATAAGTGTAATAATAGTGATATAAATAATTTCAAATGTTTGCATGTCGATTGGTAAAATGTGGCTGAGCTAAATGTAATTTTAAGAACTATTATGTATTACTCATATTTGCAAAATAAAATTCTATTCTATTCTAACTAATAATTTATTTACATTTTTGTATCTATTTCAGACCTCATGGTGGCTATTACGCTATTTTGAAAGAGTAACCGACCGTGATTGGTATTATCACACCAACGTGTTATAAAGACGGTAACGTATTGGTACAAGATGATGGAATATAACATGACACCAGCCGGTCGATTCTGTTAAAAATCTTACCGTGAAATCATAAGTGAAGTGAGCACTTAATAGTGTTAATCCCTAGCGAATGACAGCTCACTCCACCCAAGCTTTTACGGTGAGATGGTTACAGAATCGCACCGCAGGTAAAATGGAAGTGCTGGGAAACGGTTAAAACTTTACTATTGGTGTGGTTTAGTGTATTTTTTATTTTATTTATTTGGTTGGTTGGTACTAGCTGCGCCCCGCGGTTTCACCCGCATAAGTGTCGATCCCGTAGGATTATCGGGATAAAAAGTATCCTATGTGTTAAACACACACCCAGACTAATAATTTATAAAAAAGTTTTTATTTTTCACTTTTTAGTTATACCTACCCCAAACAAATTCATATAACTACTTGCTATGTAAATATCAGTGACAGGAAGCTGCATCTGCATTTATAGGGTACAGACGTGATGTTATGTCGTGCGATTGCGTAAACAATTCTACATATGCGAAACATCAGAGTTGATAACCTCCTCCTTTTTGAAGTCGGTTAAAATTATACGAGACGTTGCATCCGAAGAGATTTGACACCCAAGACTAAATCTTGCGAAAAATTTTTCATTTGATCAGGCGGAAAAGACTGCGATGGTACACTCATAAGTCGTTTGACACGCAAACTTGTATACAACGTGTAACGTTAAATGCGCAAAACCTCAGACACCCCAACTGATTTATAATTCAATTGACCTTTTTCATAGTGAAAATAAGTCATTACAAAAATTGTAATGGTTTTATGTGCTGTTTTAGTTTTACTGGCCATTCTGATCGTTTCTTGCGTCTGCGACGACGCTTTATCGAGGGAGGAGTCGTCACCGGGCCGCTGCGCCGCGCTCACATTGGCTTGCTTGACCTATTAATAAATAGACACGGCAACGTTTTTAATGAAGATTTTTTGAAAAATGTGACTTATATTAAAAAGTGGTTCAATTAATTCTGCTCGTTATTCTGATCAAACTATTTTAAGGTTTTGCGCATTTAACGTTACATAAATGATTGTCGTTTGTATAAATGATAAATACATTAGGTACTCTGTGGATTATGTAACTTATTGTATTATATTGTATCTAGTCAATAAATAAATGTAAGTATTTCAAAAGCCTTTTATTTCTCAGTACAACCCGTACGAATTAACTGTGCACCTCGCTGGAATGCGACCCCTCTCTCGCTTCCCCGCGCGGCGTCCCGGGTTCGCCATGAGCGTTCAGTAGCGATAGCATCTTTGTTACCGTAGCGTGTGTCCGTTTTGAATTGCCAGTTCAAGTTTTTGAATTTGTTGTTATTGTTATAGTTAGTTTTCGTTAAGTTTAACATTTTATTGAATAGCCTGTTTGTGTCAAGAACAATGGGAAAGACTATTCATAGTGAAGCAAGGACTTTATTATTACAGTGAGTGTGAAGACTATGTGGGTCATTTCTCTTTTTCGGTTTTCCTTCTTAGTTACTTTTAATCATGATCTGGCAGTTTGAGTCATTTATGCGGCCTACCCAAATGTCCTTTCATTGGTATTGTTCGTCGAATCGTAAGGCTCCTCAAGTTCTGAGTTGAGCTGCACGATTTTTGATAAATGCGTGCACTGACTGGACAGGTCCGCTCAATCTGTGTGGTTCTTTACTCAAAATACCATTTCAGACACCAATCTACATGGTCTTCACAATATCTGACCAAGATTATGTCTGGACTTTAAAAGAGACTGTGAGCTCTGAGTTTGTTTCGGCCTTTCTCCTCAGAGTAGTCAGATAGGAAACGCCGACCTCATCTAGTTTAAAAAAATATGATTGACATGTAAAAGTGTTTGTACAGACGCCAGCACATCTAGCTACCCGAAACTGTCAGATTTTCCAAATCAACTTTGAACCTAATGCTTTAGCGATAAAGTTGAAAATCTATTAAAGAAATTAATATTAATTATATAGTAGCTAATATAAATAACAAAAAAAAGGTACTTACCATCTTCCTTGATCTCGCGAAGGCCTTTGATACGGTTCCCATCAATACCCTTCTACTAAAATTAGAACGGATGGGTGTCAGGGGTTTACAACTTGAGCTTTTTAGGAGCTATCTTACAAACCGCACCCAGATGGTCAAAATGGGTGACTGCATGAGTGGTGAGCTTCCGATTTGTTATGGTGTGCCTCAAGGCAGTATATTGGGACCAACATTGTTTCTGATATTCATTAATGACCTTTGCAATCTTAGCGTCACAAACGGGCAAATTGTATCTTTCGCCGATGACACAGCACTCACTTTTGTAGCGGACTCATGGTCAACCCTCCAAAGAACAGCACAACTTGGATTTAATTCAGCTTTTGACTGGCTCCAGTCTCATTCCTTGACACTCAATACATCAAAAACTAAATTCATGACATTCTCGATTTCTTCAGCCTCTCAACCTAAAATTCCCCTCATTGTAAAGGCTCATACTTGTCAATCCCAACTTCAAACGATTTGCCAGTGTCCTTTGATCTCTTCGTCAGACTCCATTAAATACTTAGGCATAACAATGGACAAATATCTCTCATATAAAGAACATATTAATCATATCACTGGCAGAATTAGACAACTTATTTACATTTTTAAAAACCTACGTTACATCGCGAATAGTAAAGTCATACGAACTGTTTATTATGCTTTGTGCAATTCTATTATCAGCTATTGCATTTCCTGTTGGGGCGGAATTGCTAAAACCACCCTCAAGCCTTTGGAAGTGGCTCACAGAGCAATCCTGAAAATAGCAACTTTTCGGCCTATACGTTTTCCAACAACTCAATTATATCTGGATTGTAATGAGCTTAATGTAAGGCAATTATTTATAATGAAAACTTTGCTCAAGCAACATCAGGAAACCCCTTTTATCCCCATCATAAAGCGACGTAAAGACAACATTTGCACTATTCCTCCGATTAACTTCACCTACACAAAGAGATTCTTTTATTACCTTGGTCCTTCCCTCTACAACAAAATTAACTCAACTTCACCGGTCTATGAACTGCCTTCTTCTAAATTTAAATCAGTTATTCGTTCATGCCTCCTAGGGAAATCCTATGACGAGACAGAAGAATTTCTCTCAAATTCGCAAAAAAAGCTAAGCCCTGTTTAGTCCCTTAGTTATTATTACTATTATTGCTAATCGGTCAACTCAATAAAATAAAATAAATACAGCGTAACTTTACACAATACATGCACTACATAATACATACATAAACATGCACTACACAAACTAACAGACACAAATACATAGCACACACATACATTTAAACACAAAAATAAAATTTAGTCTTAATTATTCTAAATTGTAAAAACTCTTTTAATTACTTAACCTCTATAAACTTTACTCTGTAACATGTTATTCATTGTTCGATATTCAATTATGGGGCAGGCACTGTTTCTCCTAAACACAGGTTGCGTAAAACAACTTACCTAGGAGAACAGAACCACACCCACACATTTGTTATAACCTACTACATGTTTCATATTATAGATTAAGTACCCATTAATAATGTACAAATACCTGTTTTTTTGGAAATAAAAAATTATTATTATTATTATTATTAAAGAAATAAGACAGATTGTAGTAGCTTGATGTGCTGGCGTCTGTACAAACCAAACCTACTTACAGAAAATAAATCATTTATCATTAAGGGTGTTGACGTTCTTTGAAAATGAGAAGGCAAATAAACGCTTGCCGATTCCTGTAGACCAATCCCTATAACCTATGCATCTTGAAAAAAAAATCGTAAAAAGTATTTTGACGAAATTAACCAAGATTTTTTTGCTAACCGTACCGACAGAGTGACGTCACAGCGCCAGGTGCACAGTTAATTCGGACGGGTTGTACAGCCCGATTCAAACTTTATGGCGGCTGTGAAGTGCGCTATTCGCTGCGCAGTACCTCACCCCTCACCCCCGCTGACACGTGATTTGTTTACTGCGCAACTACTCGCCTCATGTTCCGAGCCGTCATAAAGTCACATTGATTATTTTCGGCGTTTTTTGCCTTGTGGTACGGAACCATTGAGATGGGATATAACAGGAGATGCCCTGTTATTCTATACACGGTTGTTGGTAGGTGCCAGAGCAGCCATCTTTGTCGCCAAGTTTCGTGGTAGTTCAGCTGTCAAATGGTTGTTTATTTTTTGTATTATTGAGATTTGCGAGAAAATTACGAGGACTTTACCTTTAAAACTGCATGTAAATGTTGAAAAACAGAAATTCAACATGCCTGTGTGTTGTATTGTGAAGTGTGGTGCAAGGAAGAATGAAAATCAACCTCAACTTTCTTTGCACAGGTTAGTAGCCGGTTTTCATGCAATAACACATACAATAATATATATTCGATGATATAATTGTAACGCGATCATGAATTTATGGCTAAAGTATTGATATTTGGGTGAATTTCCGTATAACAGACCTTTTTATTATTTTGTTAATTCATTCGTTTGTTTACAATAATATGTCATAATAGAATAGTGTTGTACTGTTGCCTAATAGTTTCCGGAACTAGTTCCTCCGTTGGAACGATATCGGTATATTCTGCTATGTTAACATAAATAGTCCTGCGTCTTATTAGCTCCGATTGACCTTGCTAGGTCCGGCCCGTGGTTCACAGCACCAAAATCAAAATATTTTCTTTCACATAAACCTACATGGGCACTTATGAAACGTCAGAAGCTAGATGCACGGTTCCAAATGGTGGTTTCCTATGCAGAAGAACCAGCGAGAAACTCCACGGTTACTCTTTTAAAAACAATTGGCTTTTACAATGTCTTCTATTTTTTTAAGTACCTGGTACTTGTTGACAGGCCTACACTGTCCTCCCCTACCTATTAACATTGTAAAAGCCAATTATTTTGAGTAACCGTGGAGTTTCTTGCCGACTCTTCTCCATAGAAACCACCAATTGGAACCGTGCACATAGCTTCTGACGTTTCCTATAGATTTTAGTTTCATATGCTAGTATAATATAGCTGTAACCAAAATTATTTATTGATAAAAATACTTGCACTTTTTATAGGTTTCCTAAAAAGGAAGGACTAAAGAAAAAGTGGTTAGAGGCTATTGGTGAAGAAAATATTAATCCCCGACATAAAGAATGGTATAATAATTTGATATGATAATTTGACAGTTTCGGGTAGCTTGATGTGCTGGCGTCTGTACCTATCGATAAATAGTTCATATGAGTCTTTTACGCATAACAAAAGATTAGAAATAAAGTATTTTCGCTTACTGTATTTTTATGCAAAATTATAAAGTATGTTTATCGAAAATAAACTAGGATACGTTACTATAAAGTAGGCAACCTTAGTTAGAACGGACTATAAGTTAGTATACTATATTATGATCCAAACGTGATAACTAGTACGACTCGTATTTAGTATCGATACTCGTTATAGTAACACCAATGTTCCTTAATTGATACAACCCTAGCAATGGCAGCCATTTTTTGAGACATATGAGTTGTAGGTAGGCACCCTTTTTTCGTAGGTATTTCCAGTCCATATATATATGTCTATGTACGGAACCCTTCGTGTGTCCGACTCGCACTTGACCGCTATTTTGTGGCTCGCCCCAATTACATGGGACTAATATTAACACATTGAACGCCGTGGTGGTCACCGGTGACCACCACTGACCACCACTGAACTTTCCATATGGGCTGACGCTGATTCGCGATTTCGACAAATTGTACACATTATATTTTATTGGCTCATACGGTTCAAAATAGTCAAAAACCCCACTCTAAATAATTATTTCTTATTACTATTCAAAGAATTAACTAAAACAATTGCTGTCGCTCACCGGTGACCACCATGGCGTTCAATGTGTTAAGAGGGGATGTGGGTTTATTATACACCGCTGCCCACACCCTTTGCGAAATAGCGCTGGCGTGATGTTGAGTGATTACTCGAAAAAACGTGTCTCAATAAAACACTCAAAAGATCAAGCGTGAAATAATTTTATTTACAAACTAATTCAACATCATATAAATACACATTTGAACACATTCAATATTTTGTCAGTACACATATTACTTACAATTCATTTGTGTTAAAGAAATACAACAATAATAATTATGTATAATAAAAAAGTATCAACAAACACTGCACTTATTGCTACAAATTATAGTCCTCCAGACTCCAGACCGAATTTCGGCCATGGAGACCAATCTCAACGGAGACCAATGTCAACGGAGACCAATCTCAACGGAGACTAGTCATCGGCGCGGGATAAATTAGGTTGCCTGTCCGTTGACGCAGAGCGAGGCTGCGGAGCGGAGAAACGGGGAAATATTAACCAATGGGATTGCATAAAATCTCAATGTCATCTTTCTATTGGTATTTCTCCGTTTCTCCGCTCTGCAGCCTCGCTCCGCATCAATGGACAGGCAGCCTTAGGGCCTGTACACACCACGTTTTGTAAACGCGCCGCTGACGCGCGTTTTAGAAACGTGCGTCAGCGGCGCGCTTTTGTCCTACAGAAGGTCTACAGGCTGCGTCTGACTCGCGTGCGTATCGCGTCTGTATCGCTACAAACGCGCATCAACGGCGCGTTTAAAAAACGTGGTGTGCACAGACCCTTATTGTGCAGGCGTGTGCGCAGACACACAGGTGCATTTTCTCTTCCCTCACTGTCATAGGCCGATGGGACGGCAATCCGACATTCGCGGAGAGAAATCAGGCGCAGGACCAACGGCTTGACGTGCTTTCCGAGGCACGGGTGTATCACACCGCCAACTTCCAAATTCAAAGCTACTATTAAGAAATTTTTAATGGAAAAATCCAATAACACTGCCCGACCTGGGGGCCGAACCCAGGACCGCACGCTCAGCAGTCGCGCATGCAACCACGAGACGAACGGGGCATTCAGCTACAACAAAGGCGTTGTCAATGACAGTGTTACCTAGAGCGTGCGGTTGAGTGTACATAAAAAAATCTTGGAAGAATACTGGGCAAAACTTAGAACAAGATTGTAATGAATAATATAGTATATTTATCTCACGACGCGAGGCGCGCTTTACTTCTGGTTACAAAGTGTACAAACACGCTGTGAATGTGTGTAAGCGCAGAAGCTCTCGGTACAGACGCTAGCACATGAAGCTACTACAATCTGTCAAATTTCTTTAATAGATTTTCAACGTCATCGCACTAAGCGTAAGGTTCAAAGTTGATTGGGAAAATTTGACAAAATCAAAATCAATCAAAATCAAAAGTCATTTATTCAAACTAGGCTGAGAATCAGCACTTTTCGAACGTCAAAATTACAAAAGACAGTCCCCCAAAACGCCCGCCCTTCACCACTTCCTAGTGCTTTCGCTGGGGAGAAGAAGTGGCGCAACAAACTCCCCAGCAGCACAGCTGTCTGTTCAGTTAGAAAATACTTGATTTAATGCAATACAAGGTATGCAAAGCAATTAACATTACGACAGTTTCGGGTAGCTTGATGTACCGTCCGAGAGTATGGTAAAGTCGAAAGTGTGTGTGCGTATTATGTGTTGACGCTACTCGTCTTCACGCACACATTCACAGCGTGTTTGTACAGTTGGTTACTGCAAATAAAAAGCCTATTCTATTACGTTACACGACTTCTCGGGTCCTGCCCGCAGGGTCAAGGTAGTATAATAAGAAACGGGGATTCTGCCGGTCGATTCTGTTAGAATCTCACCGTGAGAAGTTAAGTGAAGTGAGCTGTTATTCCATCTGATTCTAGAGATTGAGACTAATTACTGCCGGTCGATTCTGGAAAAATCTCACCGTGATAACTAAGGTGAAGTGAGCTTAGAGTGAGCTGTGAGTCATGTTGACGCTAGGGATTGACACTATTGACGACTCACTTCACCCAAGTTTTCACGGTGAGATGGTTACAGAATCTGCTCACTTTAAGCTCACTTCACCCGAGTTATCACGATTGTGAGATTTTTGCAGAATAGCACTACAGGGTCCCTTTAATTTTAGCGCCTAGAACGACTAATTTCGCTCTTAAACATTACAAAAATCTAAACATAGATAAATATAGTGTAGAAAAAACTTAGCATAAAAATAAGTGTACAAAAAATTCAAAAATAACATGCAAAAGCTATAATTGACTAAAATTAAGTTTTTCAGTCAGGAAAATTAATTGTGAACACACTGCAGGGTCAAATTAAATTACATAGCGAACGTTATACGTGATGGGCATCGATCTAAACACGATAAAAAAAAAAAAATAATTTGACGATTTTTTTTATTTTTACGGTCACCGACCGCAATTAATAATAATAATATTCCACAACTTTCACACAACGCCATCTAGTCCCAAACTAAGCAGAGCTTGTGCTATGAGTACTAGACAACTGATAAAAATACATATTATATATTTCTAAATACATACATATTATAGATAAATTACACCCAGACAAAGAACAAATGATCGTGCTCATCACACAAACATTTGTCCTGGGTCGGAATCGAACCCACGACCTTGCGCATAGTAATCAGGGCCACTGAACACTAGACCCACATGCCTGACTGTAGTCACTTGAAATATCAGTTTAAAATCAGCTTTTTATTGTGTAAACTTTGTAGACGTGATGAATATCGATATCTCAACACGATAAAATAAAAGAAAACAGATTTTCTCAACTCATAATTCACAGTAACAACACCGCCAGCGGTCGTTGAACCCCAATAACCAGCAATATCAAATCTATTTTGTTTTTTATTTTATCGTGTTTAGACTTCGGTTAGACTGGAAGCCGACCCTAATATTGGCAAAAGGCTAGGCAGATGATGAGTCAATCTGATAAACAATTAAATTTCCCTGACTACATCAGATCTTCTTTTATTAAACTTAAGAAATAAATATTTTGGTACGAACATCACTTAGCTAACCTATAAATAATTTATTTGCGAAATGTGTCAAGATTTTAAACCTGCCTTGGGCAGTCTCAAAAAAAAAAGCCAAATCTATTTATTTGAAATAATTTTGTTTTTTTTTTTTTTTTTATTTCGGTGTCACGTAATAGCTCCATTTGAGTCTAAAACTTCTCGGGGAATCCCGAATGGAATCGGTAAACGTATCCGGGGTATGTCAGGCGGTTATCACACTGCACCGGAATCCGCTCCGGCGTGCGGTGCTGCGGTTTTTAACTTATACTGTTAACCGCACGGAGATGCGTTGTCAGTGTGTTACACCCTGCGCTTTTTCTATAGAAATCAAGATTCTACAGACAAAGTTGCTGTCGCTTCGACAGCACACACGACGTCAACGTCGCGTCTGCGCAACGTTGACGCTGCGCAGACGTTCGAGAGACGCCGACGCTCGTAAAACGCCAGTGGGATAGCGGCCTAAAAACCGCAGCACCGCACACCGGAGCGGTGTCCAATGCAATGTGAAAACCGCCTAAGGGCGCTTGTACACGGTAAGAAAATACGCCGGGCCTACGCAAGAATTCGTGTCGTAATTAGAAAATAACTGTGTACACTGCTCGCAGCGGTGCACGAAAAAAATCTTGTCTGCGCAAGACACGACGCGGAGAACGTTGTTTCGTGTGTAGAATATCGTTGAAAAAAGCAGGAGAAATTCACGTTTCTTTCCAATTCCGTTGTTTTTTTCAATGTTTCATTCGGTACTAAAACGTAAATTGATAAAATTATTTATACAACTGACAGCTAGGATACTAGATGCACAACAGGGGGGTGGAGTTAGGGCATAGAATATCCTAAGTTAAATGAAAAAAAAAAAAAAATATGAAATATATACTGGCAAATTTTCTTGAACTTCCAAATGAAAAATTGAAAAATACAACGGAATTGGAAAGAAATGGGAATTTTCCCTGCTTTTTTCAACGTTAGTGTAGAACAGACAAAATTCTTGACGTGTACACGAAGAATTTGTCTTGTCTGCCGCAGACACGGTAAATTTTCTTACCGTATACAAGCGCCGTAAAGGGTCGATTTTTATAAATTTGCGAGGTATTTAAAGCTCAAAATCTTGCTGCAAAATTATATGGAAGTTTTTCGTCATATACAACGTGTAACGGAAGGGGGGTATCAACCCTGAAGGAGGTGAATGTGCTCATGAAACTCAACAACTTTCCCCAAAGAACATAGGTCGAAATATGAAAAAAAAATTTGGCCCTCCCATAGTAAATCAATCAGCTGGTAGTCAGTTTTGTAAGGGAGGGCCAAATTTTTTTTTCATATTTCGACCTATGTTCTTTGGGGAAAGTTGTTGAGTTTCATGAGCACATTCACCTCCTTCAGGGTTGATACCCCCTTTCCGTTACACGTTGTATTGCTTGCGTTACTTTCTGCGACGTTCGTGCAAGACACTTGCAACTTGCAACACAAATTCAAGAACAAATCTATGGCATATGTTTATTAAAATCTACAACAATAGCGACTGCTAAAGTGACTCTACTCATCTTTTTTAACCGTCTTAGTGGCTGCCAGTTTCTTCTTACATTCTTGGTAGATTCCGTCTAAGTCAAATGCTGCTTTCACGTTGTCTTTTGAGAAGAGGAACCTGAAATTAGAGAAAATTAACATTACCAACGAATGTCAAACTAAAGAACAGACAGCTGTGCTGCTGGGGAGTTTGTTGCGCCACTTCTTCTTCCCAGCGAAAGCACAAGGAAGTCGTGAAGGACGGGCGTTTTGGGGGACTGTCTTTTGTAATTTTGACGTTCGAAAAGTGCTGATTCTCAGCCTAGTTTGAATAAATGACTTTTGATTTTGAAACTTCAGAGACTTGATGGGTGTCGGTTTTTTTTTTTTTTTTTTTGTGATAATGATGGCAAATATGAATGAGGGGCTTGTGGCTAAGTAATAACAACCGCAGGGGTCGTTCGATCAGGTTAAGCTACGCTTGCCGCGGTTGGTCTGTGGATTGGTGACCATCTTCACATACCAAGACCCCTCCGTGCGTCGCAAAGCACGTTCGGCCGTTGGTCCCGGCTGTCATTCGTGCATCTTTGACAGTCGTTACGGGTCGTCAGTAGCCCGAAAGTCTGACAACCAGTCTTACCAAGGGGTATCGTATTACCCAGTAATTGAGTTGTGGAGGTCAGATAGGCAGTCGCTCCATGTAAAATACTGGTATTCAGCTGCATCCGGTTAGACTGGAATCCAACCCCAACATAGTTGGGAAAAGGCAGGCAGATGATGATGGATGGCAAATAGGAGCAGTGATGAGCAGTAGTGGCCCAGTGGAAACGGCCACTTAAGGCTCTTTCCCACGGCAAAATCCCGTTTTTGCAGGAACGGTTTTTTGCAGGATAACGTTTAGTAGTGTACGTGTTTAAATATATACAACGTGTAACGTTAAATGCGCAAAACCTCAGACACCCCAACTGATTTTTAATTCAATTGACCTATTTCAGAGAGAAAATAAGTCATTAAAAAAATTGCAAACGTTTTATGTGCTGTTTTAGTTTTACTGGCCATTCTGATCGTTTCTTGCGTCTGCGACGACGCTTTATTGAGGGAGGAGTCGTCACCGGGCCGCTGCGCCGCGCTGACATTGGCTTGCTTGACCTATTAATAAATAGACACCGCAACGTTTTTAATGAAGATTTTTTGAAAAATGTGACCTATATTATTAAAAAGTGGTTCAGTTAATTCTGCTCGTTAATCTGATCAAACTATTTTCAGGTTTTGCGCATTTAACGTTACACGTTGTATATTCACACAAGCATCCTGTTTGCCGGATACTGCAAACGGGATGGTTGTGTGAATACGTCATACTACTACTAATACTCATCATTATGAACAACTTTTACTATGGGACCAAACCTGAAATCGCGAATCAGCTGTTCCCTACATTTTGACGAGTTATGCGAATATAAATGTAGGGAACAGCTGATTTTATTTTTTCGTGATTATGAACAACTTTTACTGTGGGACCAAAGTCCCACAGTAAACGTTGTTCATAATGATGAGTACAATGACCCCTTATGAGGTTATTGCGTTATTTAAGTTACAGCTTGTAGATACTTACTTCTGCAGCTTCCCAGTGTGATCAGCCTGTGGCCGCCGCATCTTCTCCTGTCCATCAGATAGCACCAACACTGTGGGTAGCTGTCGACTGGTGGGGCCATCTTGAACCCTGTACTTTGTGGCTGAGTCTGGGTATCTAAGGAGTTAGAAAGAGTTACTTCACTTAGGGCAAATTCAATCAAAATTTTATAACAAGTGAATAAATTATGAATTTTTGACAACAAAAATTATCAGGCGTAAAATGTGCCATTGATAGGGTAAAGGCAATATAATTATGCTTATAAATGAATTTAATTAATAGAAAACTAACAGCTCATTTTTCAAATTAAATTACATTATAAAAAATAAATAAAATAAATTAAAAATGGTTACTTATCACTTCTGGTGACCGTAAATGAAGTTTATAAAATAAATAAATTATGATAAAATCCATACCTTCCGACATCCAGCTTCCCAAACTTGAGATTCTCCAAGCTATAACTCGCAGACAGCTCAGCGAACACCGGAGCAAAGTTCACACAAGCCGGATGCCACGCAGCATAGATACACACAATCCAGGTAGTGTTCTTATGGTGTTTCAGCTCGTCGTCCAGGACTTGTGGGCCTCGGAAGTAGGTCACATGTTCTGGACCCATGTATGTTGGTTCCGGGAGTAGGAGAGCAGAGAGAATGAGGATTGCGCCGTATGGAAGGCCATAGCTGAAAGGGGATAGAAAAGAAGTTGAGTATTAGTATATTGTTTTCTTAAAGAGTAGTGGTGGCCCAGTAGTAACGTCCACGATTTACGAGTCATGGTCATGGGTTCGAACCCAGGCAAGCGTATACTTTGCATGGCGCGGGGGTATCAACCCATTTAATGCCAGGTAAAATATCAAATCATAATCGGTGGCCACCCTACATATGGTCAAATACGTAAGATGCCAAAGAGTATAAAAATGACCGTCCCGGGAGGCCAAGTAGCATAGATCACCTTATAATCAACAGATAACATCTACGTACTAACACGTAGTTGGCCTCTTCTATTAACACCATCTATGTAATATTACATAGTCGGCATTCAATGGGTTAAACCGCCAACATTCAAACTCCGGACTGTTACTAAGAAATTCATAATGGAAAACCCAATAACGCTTTGTCCGACCTAGGAATCTAACCCGGGACCCCACGCGTTCAGCAGTCGCTTGCAACCACAAGACCAACAGGGCTGTTATACAGTACTCTTCTGTCATCTATGTATTTCAATCAGCCATATTATTATATAACTGAGTGATAATGAGTTGCTTAGTGTTTATTTTCATATGAATGCTAAATGCGAACAAACTATGTCAGTTTGCTCTATGCATAATGACAAATGCGTGCACTGACTGGTTAATAAGGATGCAGGCGTGAATTGTAATGTAACTTTACATAGTACATCACAATACGGTACTCTTTTTTGTGACTTAAGTACGAGTTTGGGTAACACAGAGCTGCTATTTTAATAGGAGGTATTAATAATATAATTCATGGACATGTTTTTAGAACTTATTGAAGAATTACTACTACACCTTTTAGTAGAAAATACTGAATACTTTTGATAGAAAATACTGGTATTCAGCTGCATCCGGTTAGACTGGAAGCCGACCCCAAACTAGTTGAGAAAAGGCTAGGCAGATTAATTGACTGTGCTTAGAGACCACATTTTTTGACATCCTCAATATGAAACCGGTTCAAATAATACGAATAACCACATAAAATTGTTGAAAGAGGATAAATGAGAATTTAAAAGAAAGAACATTTTTTTTTTTTAAGTGTCACTCAATATCTGTCTTCTCTTTTGTCATCCTTTGTAAAACTCTATATTAATAAAATTCACGTATTTCGATCTTGGATTCCTGCTTATTCTTATTCCTAACATGGTAGCATGAGCGTTTAAATATTAACATTTGAAAAATTGTTAATAATGGAAGACGTACGTGGAGCAGTTGGTGATGGTGGCGGTGCGCCGCACCGATCTGGGAGATTAGTCGAAAGCATCGAAAAGCTGGATGGAGCGTCGAACTACGCTACTTGGAAGGTGCAAGTAGAACTTTATCTAGTAATGGAAGATCTCTGGGATTTTATAGAAGAAACACCATCAACTGCTGTTGGTCTTAAGATGGATAAAAAGGTACGTGCAAAGATGCTGTTAATGGTTAAACCGCATTGTTTGGTACATGTGAAGAAAGCAACTACAGCCAAGAAGAGCTGGGATGCTTTAAAAGCTGCCTTCGAAGACCAGGGAATTAATAATAGATGTCGATTGCTAGGACGACTAGTTAGTCAGAAGCTGAGCGTGTATAGTAGCCCACGAGTCTACGTCACTGAGATACTGTCGCTAGCCAATCAGCTAGCAGATATGGGCAAAGAAGTAGATGATGAGTTACTGGCTGCACTTATGCTACAAGGACTAGGAGAACAGTATGAGCCGATGAGGATGGCTATCGAAAATAGCAATATAACGTTAACAACAGACTACGTTAAAACCAAATTGCTACAGATAGATGTTACATCAACACATGAGGATTCGTCGCAGAATGCTTTGAGTGCTGCTAAAAAGAAAAGCTATTGGAAAGCAAATGAAAAGGGTAAAGGAAAGATAGCAAATAAGAAGATTGAATGCTATGTGTGCGGGGAAGGACATAAAGCTCGTTTTTGCCCCAAGAAGCATTACAATCATGCAAACACCACACATACGGCACTCCATACTTATAGAAACGTTTCGCAAGAGTGGATTTTGGATTCTGGAGCGTCATTTCATATGACCAACAGGAAAGATTGGCTGAACAACTATGAGAGGTTGAATGAGCCAGTTCAAATATCATGCGCGAATGGGAACAGAGTGGAAGGTGAAGGCCGAGGTGATGTTTGTTCAGATGAATTGAACGTTAGTGTAAAGGGAGCTGTTTTTGTGCCCAAGTTAGCTACGAATCTATTAAGTGTAAGTACATTAGTGAATCGAAATTTTGTGGTAGTATTTTCGAAAAGAGGTTGTGAGTTGTATAAGTCAGAAGAATGTCATGTGAATGGCAAGGTTGAGTTGGTATGTAAGGAAGAGAAAGGGATTTATGTAGTAAAGTCTAATTCTAATCCTCACATGTTTTCAGCTTTAAAAACAAAAGTTGATGATGAAGTCCAGCTATGGCATCGCAGACTTGGACATTTGGGACTTGCCAACATGAAGATACTACGTGACAAACAGGCTAGAGGTATTAGTTTTAAGGATCCAGACTCAGTACAATGTGTGTCGTGCTTAAAAGGTAAGCAAACCACATTACCTTTTCCGAAACAGAAGAGTACGCGTGCTACTGAACTTCTTGAATTAGTACATAGCGATGTTTGTGGGCCAATAGAAACTGCTTCATTTGCGGGGTATAAATATTTTCTGACGTTTATTGACGACAAATCGAGAAAAACATTTGTTTATTTTTTGCGAAACAAAAGTGAGGTCTTCTCGAAGTTGGTAGAGTTTAAAACACTTGTTGAAAATCAGACTAGTAAAAAACTCAAGGCGATTAGGACGGACAACGCAACCGACTACGTCAATGAACGTGTAAATAATTTTCTGCGTAGTAATGGTATTACCCACCAGCTGACAGTGGAATACACACCGCAACAGAATGGAGTGAGTGAGAGGGCAAATCGTTCAATTGTAGAACGAGCCAGAAGCATGCTTGAAGAAGCGAAACTTGACAAGAAGTATTGGGGTGAAGCGGTCAATACTTCGGTTTATCTGAAAAACAGATGTCCTACACGTGCTGTTAAAGGGATGACGCCTGAAGAAGCATGGTCTAAAAGAAAGGTTGACCTGAGGCATTTAAAGGTATTTGGTTGCCGGGCGTTTATGCATGTTCCGAAACAGAAACGGAAGAAGTTTGACTCAAAGACTAAAGAACTACTGTTTGTCGGCTATTGTGAAACAACTAAGGGTTATCGACTTTTAGACCCTGAGACACATCGCTTATACAAAGCAAGAGATGTAGTTTTCTTTGAAAATCAAATCAAGATTCATGCAAACGATACTGATGAAATTGTACAAATGATGCCATCAGATGACGTCTGGGAGAGACCTTTAATGATCCAAGAAGTGAATGCTTCTAATGAAGCTCGTCAAGTAGAACAACATGAAGAACGACATCGAGAAGAAAATGACGAATTTTTTGAATGTGAAGAAGTGGAAGTTCCTGAATCTGAACTGCAGGACGGTAATAGTTCTGAACATAGATTGGAAAACACTTGTGAACAGCAGTGTGTGGAAAATACAGTTGAAGGAATGGATGTTTCTGAAACTGAAGTGCAAGGCAGTGAAAGTCCTGTACTGGAATGTGAAAACACGCACGATATTCCTGAAAGAAGATATCCTCTTAGGGAAAGGAAATTGAGAAATTTCGATGATTACATTCTCTATTATGCAGAAGAAGATATAAAGGAAGACCCTATAACTATAGAAGAAGCTTTATCAAGAGTTGATAAGGATAAGTGTCATAAAGCTATTCAAGAAGAGCTTAATGCGTTGAAGAAAAACAATACATGGGAGTTAGTAGAAAAAGCTGATGGCTACTGTGTAGATTCTAAATGGATTTTTAGAATAAAAAAAAGAGCCGGGGAAGATAAGGTACAAGGCGAGACTCGTAGCCAGAGGATTTTCCCAAATAAAGGGGGTAAACTACAACGAAACATTTGCACCTGTAATACGCCACAGTACTTTGAGGCTACTTTTGGCTCTAGGTGTTGAAAATAATCTAAAAGTTGATCAGATGGATGTCGTTACCGCGTTCTTAAACGGAGACTTAAAAGAGAAGGTTTATTTAAAACAACCGAAAGGTTTTGAAGAAAAAGGTAAAGAAAGACATGTCTGTTTACTGAAGAAAGCTATTTACGGTCTAAAGCAAGCCCCCAGAGCATGGTACGAGAAATTGAACAAGGTGTTGTTAAACATAGGTTTCAAGAGATGCGAAACTGAACCATGTGTTTACAGAAGAAAGAAACATGACTGTATGATGATTATAGCAGTTTATGTAGATGATATTCTAATTTTTTGGAACAATGAGAAGGAGAGAATAAAATTGAAAACAGAACTACAAAGAAAGTTTGAAATGAAAGATCTAGGTGAGGTAGATGTCTTTCTTGGAATGAAAATCAAATGTCAGGACAACTCTATACAACTCAACCAAACTGAGTATCTTGAGAGAATTCTGAAGAAATTTGGAATGAGTTCCTGTAAGAGTGTAAAGACTCCTGTTGAAAGTGGGATTAAACTTGTAAAACCACAGGATAGAAATTACATTCCACCAATGGAACTGCCATACAGAGAACTAATTGGTTCGTTAATGTACTTAGCCGTATGTTCAAGACCTGATATCTCATACGCAGTAAGCTATTTGAGCCAGTTTAACAGCTGTTACGACAAAACACATTGGGCAGCTGCAAAGCGTGTGCTAAGATACTTGAATGCAACCAAAGAATTCGGACTAACATTTAAAAAGACGGGGAATAAGCTTGTTGGATATATAGATGCTGATCACGCAGGCGATGTGTGTGATCGAAAATCATACACTGGTTTTGTATTCACATTTGGAGGTGGTCCCATAGCATGGGAAAGTCGTAAACAAACGACAGTGGCACTCTCAAGTGCAGAATCTGAATATGTGGCACTTTCAGAGGGATGTAGAGAGTCTGCATTCTTAACTGCACTTCTAGCCGAGTTGACTGGAATTAATGAAGTCGTAGAATTATTAAGTGATAGTCAGTCTGCGATTCAAATTGCTGAGAATCCAATGCATCATCGAAGGACAAAACATATAGATGTGAGGCATCACTACATTCGGGAAATGGTGAGAATGGGCAAGGTAAGGCTAAGTTATCTTCCGACGAACGAGATGCCTGCAGATGTTTTTACGAAAGGGCTTTGCAGAGAAAAGCATGAAAGATGTATGAAAGGAATGCAAGTTTGAGGAGGAGTTGGACTGGCTCTAGGATCTCATTTAAGGAGGAGTGTTGAAAGAGGATAAATGAGAATTTAAAAGAAAGAACAGTTTTTTTTTTTAAGTGTCACTCAATATCTGTCTTCTCTTTTGTCATCCTTTGTAAAACTCTATATTAATAAAATTCACGTATTTCGATCTTGGATTCCTGCTTATTCTTATTCCTAACAAAAATTGGTTAGAATTACGTATAGCTAAAGGACTATAAGAAAAATACACACAAGTAAAGGACTTACCGAATATCAGCATAAAACCACAGAATTAGATTCGCTATCTTCGTATAAACGAACGAAGACGACAGATAGTTAACCATAGTAACACTTCCTGCCTTCCTCGTCCTCAACATTACGACTATAATTAGGAAAAATAGAATTTCCGTTTCACGACTGTCCAGTTCACAATCCGCGCTGGGAAACAAAAAGTTGCAAATATAACCTGTTCTCTTGCACGTAACGAAAGAAAGACTTAATAAAATGTTAAACCAGTAATATGGTTTTAATAACTGCCTCAAATCAGCTTTGTAAGACATTGTTTTTAATTAAAATTTAATTTTTAAATCACAATTCTCGGTTCACACTAGCAGTAAATTGTTATGTCCGGTCAAGGCACAGACGCACAGACTATATAGAGCAGTGCCAATGCCCGTTTGTCAAAAGTAACATGAGTCAAAATAAAATAGTAACATTTTTTGATGATAAAAGTAACATTTTTTTTTTATATATTTGTTTGACTAGCTCATTGTTCACCGAGAGGAGAAAGTGACCGATTACCGTCGAGGGTGTTGTTTGAAGCCCGAGCCGTAGGCGAGGCCTTTAAAACACCCGAGATCGGGAATCGCACTTTCTCTCGAGTGATACATAGTGCTTTATACTACACCTACGAGGAAAATAAAAAACGAAATCTTTATTTTACTTTCTACGATAACTGAATCCTCAAAGAACACACAAATTGGAAATGGCGCCAATGGCGTCTGCAATTTTCACATGTTCTTTTTTCAAATTGTTTATCCTGCCGCCGCAGGGTCGCACTGCCAGCCCGACACCATCCAATACACAGCTAGTGGCCAGTGTCATTTTGCGAACTTGGAGATAAAAACTCAATGTAAAAACTTTTTGGCTTTTGATATTTAGGTTACCGGCGCATCTTACCCAAAATTAAAAAAGAAAAACCACGTAAGAAATGGATTTTCATACACTTTTCTCTCCCGCTCAGATGCGTTTTCTCCCCGCATATTTGTTCGATATGCAATGACGTACTTTCTACCGTAAATTTGATAAAGTATCAAGGTACTTTCCAAGCAGGTGTAGTATAAATCAGTTTTTTCTTAAGGCTAAAGCTGGGTATCCATTTGCGCAGCCTCGTGACGAGCTGCCTCATCCTGAGCGTGCCGCGGGCTGCGGAAAGTACATGCGTCTCCACTTGAGCACACATAATATCGTATCGAGCGGCAAGCCTCAACCCGAGCCACGATTTTCTCAATTCCTCATTAACCACCATGGTTGACGCACGTAAAGTCGCTGCAGCATTAGTAATAATTAGTCACTACAAAAGGAAGCAACATAAGAAACGGAAACATCGATGGTGGACTAAGGAAATATATCGTCAGTGAAATTTCGTATAACTTAATTAATTCGATACATTTCTCATTATCCATTTTGCTGCGTGCCGAGCACACGTACGTCCGTCTCCACTGAACGCACGCCTCACACTGAGGCGTCTTTGAGCATGGCCATTTACCGACACGATTTGGCTCGCTGCGCGGCCGCCTCGTTTGGTTCAAGTCGCGGCAAGCCTCGACTCGCGGCACGGTCTCCACTAGATCTGCCTCGGGTCGAGGCAACCGCTCGGCCCGAGGCTGCCTCAAATGGATACCCTGCTTTACACACATGCCGGCGGCAATGCCGCCGGGTTCATGCTGAGCGGCTATGCCGCCGGCAATACAAGATAATATTTATACAATGCAATACAATACAATTTGCCATGACGGCGGCTCCTTTGTGCGGCAAAGCCGGCGGCTTTGTATGCCGCCGGGTGCACGGCGGCTTGGTCGGCGGCTTACCCGGCGGCCCTGCCGCCGGCACTGTGTGCCTTTATCCGAAATAGAAAAATACACTTTAAAGGAGTTTGTTTGTTGGTTCTGCGGTGTTTGGTTTCGTGAGTGGAGGATGGTTTGAGAAGTGTGTTCCATGTTTTTTTTTTTTAAGTACAGGGCTCAAGCAAAAGTATGACTTTATATTGTCTGGATGACTTTTCGTTGGACGATTTGACTAGGTAGACCTAGTAAAATTATTGTATACATTATCTAGATTGTAATCTTCATTATCGGTTCAAAGCCCATACTGTGATCGTTATTTGCTAGTGAATACTAGTCACACTGTACAAGTTAGAAAGGGGCGAAAGATATTCACAGCCAATCTACAGTCCGCGCGCGAGCTCCGAGGAATGATAAGGAATGTTGACGTAATGAGCTAGAGTTGTGATTTAGTCGATATTGCACTGTCGATACTAATACATCTTGAGCCTCCGCGCGAGTGTACTTCATGAAATCATTTTATGAGGGTATTATGTACTTGAAATAAAAAAAAAATGATGAAAATAAACTCTCCTCACGCACTTTAATAATAAATGAGTCGACAACATTCTCCATTAAGCCATCCCTTTGACAGTAATGTTCCTCTAATGCTAAAACATTTTTATCATATCCACACCAATCTTCTTTTGTGACATGCGTGATAGCTTTTTCGGTGATCTCCTTCAGTCTCGTCAGAGAAAAATCTGAAGTAATGTTGTGTTCCCTCACGAGCCTTTTAACTTTTGCCCATGCGAGCTCTATTGGGTTCAAGTCGCACATATAAGGCGGTAATCGCATTACATCGTGACAAAACAACATAATTATAAATGCAGTACTAATTATATTAGAAAATAACACTACCTACTATCGCAAAATTAAAAATGACTCGATAAGCGTGTTCTCGCATCAAGGTCGACACTAGTACTGGGAGAGTGCGGGGGGTGGAGCGACGGTCGGGCGCGGCGCACACCCGCCCACTTCCTCAGCCACCGATTCCTCGGAGCTCGCGCGCGGACTGTAGATGGCGTTGTGATCGAATTAGATCTCGCCATGGTTTCGTTACCGCGTCTTAAATGACCCTCTAGGCCAACGCTCTGTAAAACATCAGCTCTATCGCTTCCATGTAGCTGTAACATTTGTCTTCACTGCAGAATTTTTTGAATAACCTGTGAAAGGGTTAGGTAACCATTGTAACAGAATCTCCTGACGGTATATTCCTCTGTCAGGCGTCCAATTTGCCTAGTTATCTTTGTGTCTAAACACACTATGCCGAAGTTACGCGACCGAAGTTCAGCACAATTACGCCTGCAATGCTATTTGAATTATTGACGACACACTATGCCGAAATTACGTCGCGTCATAGTGTACAGCCTAACTTCGGTCGGGCGTAAGTTCGGGTTTCGCACCTCGAAAGTAATAACAAGATCACTTTGTTTTGCGTCTGTCTGTCCAACTGTGTAGATAACACGACACGACGACGCCACGACAGCACTCGAGACACTTCATACACACACAAAGTTTCGGAACTGAATTTCTGCCGCGTAAGTTCGGCACTTATGGTGTGTCATATCAGCCGAATACGTCGGATAGTAAAATCAGCCGCTGAACTTCGGTCGCGTAACTTCGGCATAGTGTGTTTAGACACTTTATGTTTTAACGGGCTCCGTCAGTTTAGGCCTTGGCTGCCTCGGCTTATTATTATTATTTTTTTGGTACTATTTGCTGTAGTCTGGATGCTTTTAACCCTTTACTGCATGATATATTAAATAAGTGACAATTTTTTTTAAAAAGTTAATGTCCTTATTAAAGCTTCAGATTTTTTTTTTTTTTATGTCCAAGTGGTATGTGATGAATGTGATGATAGACAAAATAGTTGTGTTTTATTATTGCTAATGATATGACAAACAAACCCCATTAGGATTTATACGCTAGTTTTTTTATTTTTTTAGAGTAAATAAACTGTAAACATGTCAAACCATATATGGTTTCCTATGCGGTAAAGGGTTAACGTGTGACTACGTATTTTTTACATCGTTCTCATATACTGATGATTATTTTTTTTTCAGGTTCCAAATTTTTACAGGGTGTTCTCTCTCTCACTCATGAATATAAACAACTTTCACTATGGGACCAACTCTGAAATCAAGAAAACAAAATCAACTGTTTAATACCTACTACAGTGATCTCAGAGTTGGTTCCATAGTGAAAGTTAATCATATTCATGGGTGGAACACTCTGTAAAAATTTGGAGACGGTAAAAAAAGCATGCTGTATAGTTATAAATTCAACATTAATGATGTACAGACGCCAGCACATTAAGCTACTACAATCTGTCAAATTTCTTTAATGGATTTTCAAGTTTATCGCCACGGCATAAGGTTCAAAGTTGATTGGGAAAATTTGACAGTTTTGGTAGCTTGATGTGCTGGCGTCTGTACCTAAATAATATTTTTGTAACATCATCAATCATTCTCCTGCTCTTATCTCAATTGGACCCTGTTAAGCAGAAAAGATCCAACCAACATTTTATGACTTTTGAGTAAATACCATTTGAAGTTTAGGAGTGAATATAAAACTAACAAGCAGAGGAATACAAAAATGGAGGTTTGTTTGGTGAACGTTATCTTGAATACTGAAGTACTGATCCGGGACTCTTCCAAGTCCCTGGCGCCCATCACTACATAGTATAAAACAGTCACTTCCCTGTCTGTCTGTCCCTATATATGCTTAGATCTTTAAAACTACCTGAAACCCTGATAATTTTAGAGGTTTCTAATGTGATGTCGTAAATAAACACATTTTTTTGCGCTTACATTGTAAACGCTGGCTGAACCCTTCGAGATAGATCAAAATAATGTACTACAGTATTGTACACCTTAAAAAGGCCTACAAAAAAGTTCGCAATGGTATATGTCTATCTCTTAGGGATAACCCACAATAACCATTTTTTATCCTTAACCTTTTGAACGCCAATCACTTGTATACAAGTTCGAGATTTTCGTGCCCTCAGCGCCACTACTTGATTAGAAGTAATAATAGTATAAAATAAATTTACGACTTTTACAAGACCTTTTATTTTGTTTTTATGGAAAATTGCCCTGTTATACGCCATATTTTTAACTTTTTCACACATAATAAGTTCTTGTTTGTTTTATATTAAATAGAAACAAAAACGCCAGAAAATATTTTCGTGCCCCCAACGCCAAATACTTGATATGAAGTAAGCCAGTGATGGGACACGATGAAGACCTCGCTATATTTCATCTCGTCGAAACGATCATAAATACTATTATTGCAAGAAAATGACGTGAATAAATAATATTTTATAAATATTGTAAACTATAAACTACGTTTTATTCACCTTAATCAAGAATAAATAGGTTTTCTAATCATTGTCGATAGTGAAACACCGTTTGAAAAACCCATCCCTACAAAGCGGCTAGTTTTCCGTGCCCACAACGCCACGAACTTGTATAGAAGTAATTCTGTGACGTCATAAGCGGAAGGGTTTCAAGGTCATAGTGACTTTGTGCATTTTAGTGTAGTGCAATGTTTACATCTTGCGTTGGCGCACGTGTTCTTACAAAAAATGAGTGACGGTGAATATGACGAATTATTGCGAGTTTTACAAGGTGTGGAGTCTGAATCAGAATTTGATATAATAAATGAAATAGTTCGTCGTCTTGACATTCCGTTAAGTCGTCAACTTCCGTTTCAGGAATGTACTTCCGTTTTCTATTAGTTTCTAAAAACAAGAAAAATCATTGCTAGTATTTTGCGACACCTATACCTACCATTATGGTTGTAAAAATACTGTATAATACCAAAAGGTAGGTAGGTATTAAACAGGTATTTTACCATAACTTACGGTATTATTGGTATTTTATGTATTTTATATTTTGATTAACTTTTTAAGATCCTGCGTTATTACGAAGAGTTGTAGTTTAATAAATAAAATATATTTGAAGTTTCGATTGTATTCTATATTTTAGAATGACTAATTCTAATTTAATAATATAATAATCTAATCTAATAGTCGTGTTACACGACTATCAGATCAGCGTATTAGGTTTCTGCTTGAAGGCACCCAGAGCAGTACCAACAATCTACGAAGATCATCATTATAATCATCATCGTCATCATCATCATCATCATCATCATCATCATCGTCATCGTGATCGTGATCGTGATCGTCATCGTCATCGTGATTGTCATCGTCATCGTGATCGTGATCGTGATCGTCATCGTGATCGTCATCTTCATCGTGATCGTGATCGTCATCGTGATCGTGATCGTGATTGTGAGCGTGATCGTGATCGTGATCGTCATCGTGATTGTCATCGTCATCGTGATTGTCATCGTCATCGTGATCGTCATCGTCATCGTGATCGTGATCGTCATCGTGAGCGTGATCGTCATCGTGATCGTGATCGCCATCGTGATCGTGATCGTCACCGTGATTGTCATCGTCATCGTGATCGTGATCGTCATCGTGATCGTCATCGTCATCGTGATTGTCATCGTCATCGTGATCGTGATCGTGATCGTCATCGTGATCGTGATCGTCATCGTGATCGTCATCTTCATCGTGATCGTGATCGTGATCGTCATCGTGATCGTGATCGTGATCGTCATCGTGATCGTGATCGTGATCGTCATCGTGATTGTCACCGTCATCAAGATCGTCATCGTCATCGTGATCGTGAGCGTGATCGTCGTCGTGATCGTGATCGTCATCGTCATCGTGATTGTCATCGTCATCGTGATCGTCATCGTCATCGTGATCGTGATCGTCATCGTGAGCGTGATCGTCATCGTGATCGTGATCGTCATCGTGATCGTGATCGTCACCGTGATTGTCATCGTCATCGTGATCGTGATCGTCATCGTGATCGTCATCGTCATCGTGATTGTCATCGTCATCGTGATCGTGATCGTCATCGTGATCGTGATCGTCATCGTGATCGTCATCTTCATCGTGATCGTGATCGTCATCGTGATCGTGATCGTGATTGTGAGCGTGATCGTGATCGTCATCGTGATTGTCATCGTCATCGTGATTGTCATCGTCATCGTGATCGTCATCGTCATCGTGATCGTGATCGTCATCGTGATCGTGATCGTCATCGTGATCGTGATCGTCATCGTGATTGTCATCGTCATCGTGATCGTCATCGTGATCGTGATCGTCATCGTCATCGTGATCGTCATCGTGATCGTCATCTTCATCGTGATCGTGATCGTCATCGTGATCGTGATCGTGATTGTGAGCGTGATCGTCATCGTCATCGTGATCGTGATCGTCATCGTGATCGTCATCGTCATCGTCATCGTCATCTAGTGATGAGCAAAGCAAGACCAAGACCAAGACTGGGACAGTCTTTGTATTGGTCTTCGTGTTGCTTACTCAGTCTTGGTCTTGGTCTTGCTTGTTCGGTCTTGGTGTTGGTCTTGCTAGTGTATAGATAGTCTTGGTCTTGCTCAAATACTTCGAGTCTTGATCATGGTCTTGGTTTTGGATTTTGCTCATCACTACTTCTATCTAATTCTCTCGCACGTTAAATCCTATAGATGTGTGTTTCTCTTTTTACCGTCGCTTTTTCGTTTCATTGATTTTCAAATCACAACGATGCTAAAGAAGTGTTCACTTCAAAATACCATTTCATGTTTTATATCTGTGCATTTCCACCGTATTTTCAGTATTTTAATTATTACTCAGATAATTTACTTAAAAAATACAAAAACAATCGATTTATACATAGAATACCGTGGCAAATGGTATAATACCGTATTATACGGTATTTTTCGTTTTATACGTTTCAATACAAACGGTATAATACAGCACTTACATCTCTACCTACCATTAACAAATAAAGATTTGTAACATCTGCGTAAAACAGTCACCCTACATTTTAATTTTAAAAAAAAACACGTAGAAAACCACGTATCTAGCTTCTATTGATTGTATTTGGTTCTATTTGTTGTAAGTAAACGAAATAAATTATGCATGAATCGGTTGAGGTTATGCACGTGTAACTCGACCACAGTGAATAGAAAAAAGAAAAATACCATAGACATCGACATCTAGACATCCTTATATCAGAAAGGATTTTGACGTGCCTCGAGCGCCAACGACTTGATATGAAGTAGAAGGACTACATTTGGAGACAAATAGGGATGTGCCTGCTAGAACACACGTCTAATAAATTTACAATTCTTTTCTTTTATTATGGGAAATATATATAGGTTTTCATAGTGATTTTTTTATGAAATAAAACAAAATATGAAAATACGGTATCAGTTTTTATTTAGCTTCGTAAATTGGTGAATAAACATTAATTTCAACTTATTTGTCGATAAGACATTAATCCCATCCCTACGTTTTACTATAGATACGTTATACATTTGTAGCGTGGCGCTGGAGGACACATCGCGTATTATATAGATGGGCGTCGAAAAGGTTAACTTTTTACGAGAAATAATGGCTATAAAATTATCAGTCTTTCTCTACTATATTATGCATGTATTATACATATAAACCTTCCTCTTGACTCACTCTATCTATTAAAGAAAACCGCATCAAAATCCGTTGCGCAGTTTTAAAGATCTAAGCATGCATAGGGACAGACAGCGGAAAGCGACTGTGTTTTACACTATGTAGTGATCAGCATTGCACCCGTGCGAAGCCGGGGCGGGCCGCTAGTTTAGAATAATATTAAACCAATAACACTGGAAGGTTTTGCCTTGATATTATCACCTATTATTATGATATTATACACAACTTTTAAATTCCATATTGTATAAGGAACAGTACCGGTGTATCTTCAACCCCCCACGACCGTTAGTAATACCGCTTGGATCTTTTTTGCGTATTTAAAGTTCGATATGTAGATTCTAACCATGTATATAACTCGATTTTCGACAAATTGCTGGTTGGATCTTTTCTGCTTAACAGGGTCCAATTTATTTAGGGTTTTCTTCCATACTTCTCTATTAGTCGTCATCTAGGTATATCCACCCCCTTAGGTTTAGTGGCGCAGTTTTGGAGAGCCGTATGTCCGTCCAGCAGTGAACTTGAGTTCGTTAGTCGGTGAAGAATATGTTGGTCCGTTTTAGACTTTGTTCAGAAAGGGCGAATTCTACGCGCGTCGGCGAGGCTGGTCACCAATACATTGCGTGCGTTTACGCGCGAACTTCAGAGCGAGTACACGTATCAAGGGAAATGGAGCGGCAAAATTCGTCCCAAATGCTGCTACGCTCCTTCTGGGCGCAACGTACGCGCGTAAAACGCGAGATTCGCGACAAATTCGCCTTTACTGGACAAGATCTTACGGAATGAATTGCCAAAAGAACTTGGATAAAAAGAAAAACAACAGAAATATATCGAAATATTTTAATATTCCAAACTTAAATAATGTAACATCATTGTATTCCGTGGAGTTTGACTACCGAAACACAATTTTTAATGCACTATATTCATTATCTAACTTCTAAAAACTTGAATGACTGGTCATGCCATGACTAAACACTCATTTCATAGAGATTACAGAGTAAAAAAACAAGTGATTTTGATTTATATTAACGCCTTAGGTACGGATTTATTTCAGAAAATATCCTAGGGCAAAAAAGTGAATGGCGTGTTTCAAACGTCAAATGTACCCAAAGGGTTAATTACCTATTTTGTTTCGCGAAAACCAGAGGGCCAATTCCAGCCGGTCGATTCTATAAAAATCTCACCGTGAAATCATAAGTGAAGTGAGCACTTCCGAATATACGCGGACCGACTGGAGAAGAGTATACGCTATTCAGCTTCACCGATCGACTGGAGCAGAGTGTACGCTATTCAGCTTCACCGAATGACTGAAGCCGAGTATACGCGATTCAGTATCTCCAACCGACTGAAGCCGAGTATCATCATCTGCCTAGCCTTTTCCCAACTATGTTGGCATCGGCTTCCAGTCTAACCGGATGCAGCTGAATACCAGTATTTTACATGGAGCGACTGCCTATCTGACCTCCACAACCCAGTTACTGGGTAATACGGTACTTCTAGGTAAGACTGGTTGTCAGACTTTCGGGCTTCTGACTACCCGTAACGACTATCAAAGATCTACGAATGACAGCCGGGACCAACGGCTTAACGTGCTTTCCGAGGCACGGAGGGGTCTCGGTATGTAAAGATGGTTAGCCATCCACAGACCAACCGCGGCAAGCGTAGCTTAATCTGATCGATCGACCTGTGCGACTGTTATTATTTAGCCACGGGCCCCTCAATAGGACCCCTTATAAATAATCATAAATTAAAGGATTGCCTACAAATTTTTTTACCAAGGTATAATCGTTTTCAATCACGAGCGTGTGTTGTGTGACTTTAATGTCATTGACATAAGGTTTAAATTGCAATGATTGGTCGCTCGTGACATGCAAGTTATACTAATTGTTCAAAATAAGAATAGAATTGCGGGGGAATTGCGTAACACACTAACATTAGCAATAGCTTTCATTTTGACAGTTAAACATCATTCATTGAGCTATTTACGTTGTTTAGCAGACAAATTTTTCGAAGATATGAAGCAAAAGATGAAGAAGAAGATATGAAGGAAACAACATCTATGTATAATGTACCCATGTTTGCAAAGAAATAAATGATTATGATTATAATGATTATGATTATGAAAAGATTAGCAATATCCATCAAAATGATTCAGATTGTTATTGATAGTGTTACGCAATTAGGTTGTTGTTGGATTTTTTAAATTGATGTGTGAGCACATTCACTAAAGCAACGGTTTCCTAAAACTGCGGTGTACGCGACATAGAGCCCGCAATTTACGGTCGCATGACGTCACTGAAACGTTATGTATGAAAGTAAGTTGGTTTCTTGCCCTAGTTTTTTGACATAATAACGTCAAACCCATCATTTTCATGACAGGTGTCACTGCGACCTTTAACTTTAAGGTCTACATTGTCGTAGGAAACCAAAGCTTAGGATAAGATGTATGTGATTTTGATAGGCTTGCCAGTGGCAACAATCCAACAGGAACCTTATTGTGAAAAGAATAAAGATCACTTTGATTTTGGCAGTGCTTCAAAATAAACGTAGAAGAACTGTAGGTACACTCACGTAAAATAGCAGAGACATGCAACTTTTTAACAACTTACTAAAACATGACAAAATGGCGTCCAAATCAATAATAATCTTACTTTGATGCAAAGTACAGAGAGCAACTAACATTGACTATTAATTAACAATAAAACGGGAAGCTCATTGTGGCCAACTTAGAGCATCCTCCGGCCCTTTATGCGCCTTCTCCATATGCTTTTTCAACTCATGTTTTCTAACAAAATTCGCAGGGCACTTCAGACAAGGCAGTCTGTACCCTTTATTATGTCTACGCTTAGCATGCTCTGATCTACGAGATGCAGAAATAAACTTTTCTCCACAATCTTCACACTCGTACGGTCTCTCACCCGTATGCCTTCGTCTATGGTACACGGCGGCCATTTTCGAGACGAGTTTCACGCCACAAATGTCGCATTCGAAATTTCGCACGCGCGTATGCACTACCGTATGTTCTGCCAGTCGTGCAGGGGTGTAAAATCTTTTTCCGCACCACGTACACTGATGTGGTCGTATATCCATGTGAATCCAGAGTATATGGTTTTTGAGTTGTGGCCTAGAGTTATAAGTTTTGCCACAATGGTCACAAGTGAAGGTCGCCGGGTCGCGGATGTTGGAACGTCGATTTCTAGGTACATCTTGTGCATTAGGCTTAGCATCTGGTTCACATTGAGACCTATGTTCTCTATAACACCCTCGGTTGGTGAACTGTACGCCACAAGCGCGGCAAGTCCTGACTGCGTGCATTTGCGCATGGCATTCAAAGGACGCGTTTCTAGGGAAGGTCCTGCCACAATCTGTACAAGTCAACGCCCCAGCTTTGTGTGCCTTTTTGACGTGTTTTTTCAACTGTGTTTCATTTGGGCATAAGATGGGGCACTTTTTACATAGGAATACAATCTCATTGTGAACAGAAGACAGATGTTCCTGCATTTCTTTCCCTCTAACAAAGACTGAACCACAAAGGAGGCAGGCCTCCTTGTGCCCACTATTTTTTAAATGCATATTAAGGTAGTACGGACTTAGGAAGCCCTTTCCACAATCAGGACAACTGCAAGACGGTCCAGTGCGCGCCCCTCTAGGCTTCCTCTCGACAGGTTTTTTCGTGACTCGATTTTTTAATCGATTTAGGATCGTTTTCGCGTCGCTTGTGTTGTAGTCTTTGAATGTCTGTATCGAGAGGTCTGATGTTTTGACGAATGCGCAGACTGATTTGACGGACGGGGCAAATACTGAGTTTGGCAAGGTAGCAATGTTGATGAGAGCTTTCCGCCATAGTTTCTCTGAATTCTTAACAAAGAGGCGGAATTCTTGTGCAGCGAGGGCTGTGCTGGCGCAGGCAACACACGCACCTACTGGTATTAAGGATTCTTCTTTCATCTGTAAAAAGATAATTAGGAAATGGTAATATTGTTGAAGTAAACCTAGCTGCTTTCCCTAGCCAAGAAACGGAACCAAACAAAATATAGTCAAAGATTGAAATCGTTAGATTTGCCTCCACCGTACGTAGGTTCCGCGAAGACGTGTCCATACTGAGAATAGTGAGCTTACACATCCCGCAGGGAGTAATAGATATGATTTTCAGTACGAGTAAGCGAGACATTACTATTCAAATGTAATTTTTAGTAAAACAAAAAACTGAACACATATGGACGCGGTCAGGCGAATCTTACGATTTCAATCTCTGAATAGAGTAGGAGAGTGGAGAACTACATCAGTTGGGGTGATGGTTCACTGTCGCAAAATACAGCAACCTGATTGACACTATCAATCAGAATCTATATAAATTTGAAGGAGATCACACTAATATTATAAAAGCGAAAGTTGTGTGTGTGTGTGTGTGTGTGTGTGTGTGTGTGTGTGTGTTACTTCTTCATGCTCAAACGGCTGGACAAATTTTGATGAAATTTGCCACACAGATAGTTTATAACCAGGATTAACACATAGAATACTTTTTATCCCGGTATTCCTACGAGATCAAGACTTATGCGGGTGAAACCGCGGGGCGCAGCTAGTTGCTTCATATGTTCGAAAAATTGTCTGCTTAACAACGTAAATAACGCAATAAATGTTGTTGAACTGTCAAAATAAAAGCCATTCCTACTAGTGTGTTGCGCAATTACGCAGCAGATTCAGTTCTATCTAATAGTAGCAAGCTACAAAATAAAAACCAGCTCCATCTAATAATTTATACTACGTTCATACCTATAGGCACTAATAATAATTTCGTTGGGTCGACAGTGTGATTAAACTTTACGACTTTACAATGTCAAAAATGCTATGATTTTGTTTTTTTGTCAAGCCCACTTCTATTATTTTACTTTAGTTCTTCCTACATTTCTGTTAATAGCCGACGAAATAAATTAAAAAAGAGAGTCAAACTATCATCATCATAAAAACAATTATATGAAAGCGGGCACGCCTTTTATACCTGGAGGTTTTTATTTACGGATTAAGTTCAGTGTACGTTTTTATTATTTATTTCTGCTGGAGTTTAGTTTTCAATGTTTTTATTGGTATATTGGCGTGTGCTAGCTGACATAATGGCAAATAATTTAATCTTTTGTGTTTCGTAATGTTACTTACTGTTGTATAGAATCAAAACTGAACAGACAGCTGTGCTGCAATTTGTTGCGCCACTTCTTCCCAGTTAATGCACTAGGAAGTGGTGAAGGGCGGGCGTTTTGTGGGACTGTCTTATGTAAGGTTGACGTTCAAAAAGTGCTGATTATCAGTCTAGTTTGAATAAATGACTTTTGATTTTGAACCACTTGTCTTTCATCAAAATAAAGCAATGCATTCTTAATAAAACTATATTATTCTAATCTTAATTTATCAATTTTCCGAAATAGTAAGGCATAACGAGAAACACAACACAACACAGTATCAATTTCACTATCACTGTTTCAAGAGTGAGCTTAGTCAGTGAGTGATTTTCAACTCACTTAACAATAAACACATCTTTATTTCCTTCTATCTTGAAGTGTGCTTTCTAATCCTTCTCGATGGTATTCCTAAGTCTTCTCGTCTCAGGATGCATCTCTCGTTTTGCTGGCTTCACTTCAACCACAGAATAATGCACGGATAAGTAATGCTTCTTCAACTCACACGGTCTGACAAAGCGAGCCGCACACTGCTCGCAGCCGTGTTTCAAATCCTTCGTTCCCCTGTGGCGTCTTTTTATATGATCGAGTCTCCTTGAGGAAGAGAGGAATCTCTCTCCGCAATGCTCACACTTGTAAGGCCTTTCACCTGTGTGAATTCTCTGGTGTAACTGGAAGCCTAACTCTGTTGTTAGTTGCGCCCCACAGCAGCACTGGAAGACTTTTCGCTCAGTTTTATGCACCTTTTCGTGAGACCGCAAATGACCTAACGTGGAAGTCCGTTTTCCACAGGTTTGGCAAACGTAAGGTAGAATGTTGAGGTGTTTTTGGATGATATGTATTTTGAGGGACGGTTTTCGGTTGTAAGTCACGCCACAGTAGTCACAAGTAAAGAATTTGAACTCGACTGACGGCCGGTGCAAGTATTCGCATGTTTGTTGATGGTATTTGAAACATTTGACGTTGTCGAAGCTCATGTTGCAAGAGCTGCAATGGAACAGCGAGTGGGAGTGCGCGTGAGCTCTCAATGCTCTTTCGTTAATATAACTGTTACCACAGTGACTGCAAGAGTGCATATGTTTGCCGTGAGCCTCATCGACATGCTGCTTCATGAACTGTTCTTCATCAAACAATTTATTACAGATATTGCATTCAAATACGTGTAAGTTGTGATTCTTTGACAAATGTTTGGCCAATTTTTTCTTGTGAATGACCATTCTACAACGGCGACAGGCTCGCGTAAGCGTGTTTCTTAGATGGTAGTTCAGATAATCAGGCGTCGAGAATTTCTTGCCACAATCAGGACACCTGCACGATTCTTTAATCAAGCCTTGCGGTCGTCTAGGCTTCCGAGTTTTTACTGGCTTAACCCACTTCATATTTAACCTGTCCACAGCATCCTTTGTGGTAGGAACTCTGGCAATTTGGTCTTTCACTATGGTTTTTTCGTCGTTATAAAGGATGAAGTAGGCTTTGTCATCTTCAGTGGGAATTGGGGGATGGGAGAGGTAGTTGGATCCTTCTGCCCAATGGTGTGCCGACAGTGCACAGAGGTTCTTGAAGGTAATGGCTGCGAGGGTGTCATCGGAACAGCTCCGGCATAAGCCGCAGGGGAGCGCGGGGTCCAACTCCATCTGAAACGACGTTTTCAATCAGTCCGCTCCTCTTGTTTAAGTCTGTGGTGGTAACGTGGCCGATCTTTGGATAAGTTGAGTGTTTGGCCAATCACTGGTTGTGAGTTGGCAATTATAAAGTATGGCTTAAAACTGTTGCAGATTCTGATAGACGGGTTTATATTAATTGACTAGCTGTGCCCGCCACCCGGGAAACAATAATATGTATTGATAAATATTTGATTTTATGGGGTTTTTTTTTGCGCGGACGCCTAATTCTTTTTCTAAAATTTAAGTAGCCTAAATTACTCTTTATAAAACCAGTTATCTGCCAGTGAAAGTCCCGCCAAAACCAAGCCGATTCGGAGATTAACCGGGACAAACAGAAAGCCTGACAAATTTTTTTAAATTGTTATATAGTTTCACATGAATTTACTAGAAAGCTGTTATTTTGACATTAAAAACAACAATGCGAACCCCACAAAATAGTAATGTTTTGACAACTAAAATACTAACTTTGAAATCATATAAAATGATCAATATAATTAGCATAAAAAAATATTATTAAAATCTCGATTATGATTGTAAATGTTTGCTTGGTCAATCCCTAGCATCAGTGGGATGACACTGACAGCTCACTCCACGCAAGTTTTCACGGTGAGATTCTTACAGAATCGACATGCGGATACTTAAATTTTATTTAGTTATATAGATTGTAAAGGTGTGAGTATAATAAAATTGATATTAATCACTAAGTAACCCGTATTTTAAAGCGTAAGACACATGAGAAAAAAGCGAAGGAAAATAATATGTTCGTAAGTCAGACAGAAAATAACGATGGTTGGAGTGTGTGAATGATGATATGGCTAGAAAGGGGATGACTCCCGAGATGGCGACTAATAGAGAACCTTCTATTGTATTTTCCAACTGAACAGACAGCTGTGCTGCTGGGGAGTTTGTTGCGCCACTTCTTCTCCCCAGCGGAAGCACTACGAACTGGTGCAGGGTGGGCGTTTTGTGGGACTGTCTTTTATAATTTTGACGTTCGAAAAGTGCTGATTCTCAGCCTAGTTTGAATAAATGACTTTTGATTTTGCTAGAAGTATGGATGAAAAAGACATGTTGCGCCGACCGCAAATAAATTGGGATAAGGGCAGGAGAATTATGATGATGACGTCAGATAGTAAATAACGATAAAAAAGCAGTGTGTATCATTTTGTTATCTTTATTGTAAAAATACATTTATGTACCGCTTTCAAACTCGCGTATTTATTTAAAGTATATACAACAAATTAAGGTATTCTGAGGTATCATTCGGAAGTACACTAGCTCATCTGTGTCACTCGCCCGCTCCGGGCGGGTACACAGATTTACGCGTTACTGGCCCGGAGCGAGCGGTTAATAACTGTCATAGTAAATTTTATCTTAATCTATCTCGCTCACACGGACGCAGATAAGGGCTACATGAAATGTTTTTCTCTATCTTAAATTCAGTTATTTTTTCGGTACAATTATAATACGTATTTAATAATTAAATACTTGTATTGCAAAATCTCATAAAAATTCAAACAGTAACACGTTTTTTCTGTTTAGAAATACAGGCTGGCAGAACATCGACTCCAATCTGTAACCATGAATTCAGCACATGATTTTAGACCCCTAACGTAGAAATGATAAGTCGGTTATTAAAAAAGGAATTACCTGTTTTCACCGCGTATGTATTGCACTTTTCTATGAACCGAGATTTATAACCGACAAAAAAATTCTAGGTTACGGGGTCTAGATTTACAGAATCATGTGCTGAACTTATGGTCACAGTTTCCGAGCGAAGTCCCTGTCACCTTGTGTTTCTATACAGAAATCATTACGAGTCATTGTATACAACGTGTAACGTTAAATGCGCAAAACCTCAGACACCCCAACTGATTTTTAATTCAATTGACCTATTTCAGAGAGCAAATAAGTCATTAAAAACAATTGTAAAGGTTTTTTGTGCTGTTTTAGTTTTACTGATCATTCTGATCTTTTCTTGCGTCTGCGACGACGCTTTACCGAGGAAGGAGTCGTCACCGGGCCGCTGTGCCGCGCTGACATTGGCTTGCTTGACCTATTAATAAATAGACACGGCAAAGTTTTTTAATGAAGATTTTTTGAAAAATGTGACCTATATTAAAAAGTGGTTCAATTAATTCTGCTCGTTGTTCTGATCAAACTATTTTCAGGTTTTGCGCATTTAACGTTACACGTTGTAGAAGGAGTACAGCTGGGCAATTGCGTAACACAATAAGTATTGCAATGCCTTTCATTTTGATAATTCGACTACATTCATTGCATTTTTTGTGTTGTCAAGCAGGCGAATTTCCCATTTGAATCAATGGATAGGAATTTCGGATTGTGAAAGAAAGTGTGTTACGCAATTGGGATTAACATAAAATTTGATAACGGATGAGAAAAATCCATTTAGTTTTCATGTTATTATCATACTTCTGGAGCAATCGGGACATTTGACTTAGATTTCATCCTTCTTTTTGGACCCCTTAGCTTTTTCGCTTCCGTATGCTTTTTCAAATGCCTTTCATAGCCCCTTCTTGAGCTGTACTTAGCACCGCAGTGACATACATGCCTATCTGTAATTTTCTCGTGAGTAGTTCCATGTTCGACCAAATGCGCGCGACTTGAGAACTTCTTGCCACACTTGTGACACTGAAAGACCCATCCGACAGTGTGCCTTAACTTTATATGCATTTTCAGACAGTTTTTCTTATTGTACTCCACTTTGCAGTAGTCACAAATGAATTTTAGCTTCATATCTTTGTGTCTGACACAGATTTTCTTGTGTTTAGAGAAACAAACGCGGTTTGGAAGTTTTTTTCCGCATCCACAAAAGATAGGTTTGTGTTTGATGTTCATATGTTTGTTCAAGTGTCCAGAATTTGCGAACGTTTCATGACACTCAAGGCATTCTTCTGGTCCTTTCTCGTGTTTGAGTTTATGTGATTCGAGTGCAGTTTCTTTTTCGAAACTTTCTAAGCAAATCGGGCAAGAAAATAGAGCTAAATTGTGCGCCTTTGTACAGTGTTGTACAAAGGCGGAAATATCTAGTATTTCGTAACAGAATCTGCAGATTTTTTTACGAAATTCACGTAAATGCATATTGAACTTGAAGAAGCATTGGAATTGGGCGGCACAATTAGGACAAGACATTTTGGGTTTTCCTTTGGCTACTAACCCTTGATCACTCTGACCCTCTGTTTCAACTTGAACCAATCGACTTCTGTAGACCATTTGCCGACGAAGCCGTAATTTAAAACTCTGTAGAGCCTCTTTTCGAGTTTTTATCTTACTAACGTGACATCTAGAAGTGTCCGTATACGTTTTTATGTCACTCCCGATTTCTATATACACATTTTTAGCTTTATTTGAGGGTATTAGCATAACTAAAAAGTCTGAGATCTCGTTCCAGCGTTTTGCGGACTCCTTGCAAAGTTTTATGAAGGGTACTATTGATGTTAGGTCCCGACTGCACCTGAGGCAGAGTTTGTTAGGCAGCGTTGTTGTGTACTCGACCTAAAACAATGAGCTTTTGTTCTTCAATGTGTTTTTATCTTCAATATGCAATTACACGGTAAGTATACAAATGCAAAGCCGTTTTTTTACGGTTTTCCGACGGAAAAGGTATCAGTATCTTTAATGCATTAAAGACAAAATAAGAGGTCTACGTTTTTAAGACGATATAAAACGCATGATATTGGTTTTTGTAATTACCATCGATGCTTTTCTAGTGTCCTGATTTGGCTAAATAATTGTACAGACGCCAGCACATCAAGCTACCCGAAACTGTCAGATTTTCCCAATCAACTTTGAACCTTATGCTTCAGCGCTAAAGTTGAAAATCTATTAAAGAAATCTGACAGATTGTAGTAGCTTGATGTGCTGGCGTCTGTACAAGTTAGATATAAGGTAGATTGTAATAAACAATTTTGTGTTTTTCTGCACTGGGTGATGTTGTCGCTAAGCGATAAAGCCCTTTAAACAGATAATCATAAAAATTAAGAAGATCTTTAAGAACTTTCTGTAAGTACCTTATTTATACAAATAAATGATTTTGAAAATTAGTTACCGTGGCTTTAAGGCAATCGTTTATTTTTTAACAGATGCTTGATTATAGGACCTACATCGTGAAATGGACGGATAGCATAATCGACTTACAACGTTCCCACTGCAGCACCCTAATTGCGTAACACAGTATTACTCTCAATTTCAATCATGTTGCTAATCCATTGCTCCATATGTTAGAAAAACGTGTCTGCTCAACAACGTAAATAACGCAATGAATTTTGTTGAACCGTCAAAATGAAACCCATTGCTACTAATAGTGTGTTACGCAATTAGCCTGCTGGAAACGAACAGACGGGCAGTTCTCGTAATTTTAAAAACGTTTACAGTCTGATCTCATGTCTGAATATGTCAAAAATACCTGTAATTTTCCTACATTTTTGACATTGATTGTCTCTGATATGAGATTACGACTAAATTTTAAACGTTTTTAATTACAGGAATTGGCCTACAGACATTAAATTAATAATATTGTTGGGTAAAATCAATGAGTAAGAATATCGTATTTTATTAGTATTAGTCATGTTAAGTTACGTTTTACGCTAGAAAGTAAGTTGATGTGTTTACCTGGAGAGCGATTTTTGTTATTTTAGGAAATCGTAGCTATACGGAATTTAAAGCGTATGAAAGACTAAAGCTTAAATCTTCGAGCCAGTTTTCGTATTTCAAACCGTATTACGACAGACTTAAATTTCTTAATACAAAATTAACAAATAAGGGCCCTTTCCCACGGCAAGATCCGGTTTTTTGCAGGTGCGGATTTTTGCAGGGTCCCGTTTAGTAGTGTACGTATTTAAATATACATATTCACACAAGCATCCTGTTTGCAGTATCCGGAAATCACGATGCTTGTGTGAATATGTATATTCAAACACGTACACTAGTAAACGGGATCCTGCAAAACAAACGGGATTTTGCCGTGGGTAAGGGCCCTTAGACTCGTCTTTGTAATCAGTTTTTGTATTTAGAACTTTAAATATGTCGGAAAAAAAGTTCGAAATTAAAAAATTGGATCGTTGGTTTTCAAACCAGCTCCCTAATTGGGTAACATGCTATCAACCTCTATCTGAATAATTTTGAGGGTAATCCATTGCTTCATATAAAACGTGTAACGTTAAATGCGCAAAACCTGAAAATAGTTTGATCAGAATAACGAGCAGAATGAATTGAACCACTTTTTAATATAGGTCACATTTTTCAAAAAATCTTCATTAAAAACGTTGCCGTGTCTATTTATTATTAGGTCAAGCAACCCAATGTCAGCGCGGCGCAGCAGCCCGGTGACGACTCCTCCCTCGGTAAAGCGTCGTCGCAGATGCAAGAAACGATCAGAATGGCCAGTAAAACTAAAACAGCACATAAAACCTTTACAATTTTTTTAATTACTTATTTTCTCTCTGAAATAGGTCAATTGAATTAAAAATCAGTTGGGGTGTCTGAGGTTTTGCGCATTTAACGTTGCACGTTGTATAAAAAAAAAAAATGTCAGATCAACAACGTAAATAACGCAATGAATGCTGTTGCATTGTCAAAATGAAAGTCATTACTACAGATAGTATGTTACGCAACTATCCCGCTGGGGACTATAGAAAAACCTTGTTCGTAATAAAGCTGTATTAATATTTTGTGTAAAAATACGTAAAAACGTTTCATAGGGCTAAGCCAAGGCTATACGACCTCCGTCACTCTCTTGGCAGACGTATTCTCACTCTCCTGATGCTTCCTACTATGATAAAGCAACCCCCTACAGCTGCTAAACTTCTCATGACAGTCATTACACTCAAACTGCAATAAGGGCTCTTTCCCTTTGCTATGGACTGTATTCACATGTTTTTTAAGCCTATAAGGCAGTCTGAACCTCGCTGGACAGAACTCGCAAGCGTGCTTCAGAACTATTTCAGACTCTCTGTGACATTTTCTGATGTGTTCTGACCGTCTTGACGACGCGGAGAAGGATTCTCCGCAGAATTTGCAGGCATAGGGACGTTCGCCAGTGTGTAGGCGAACGTGTTGAATGTACCCTAACTTCGTTTTTAACACAATGCCGCAGTGCCCACACTGATAAGACTCAGTCGACTCGTGTTTTTTAACGTGAGTGGTCATGTGAGCTGCTGCCAGTAACTTCCCGCAGTAAATACAAGGCCGATGAGTATTTTTCATGTGCACGATCTGTATGTGTGCAGCAACGAACTTCTTCCCAGCGAATTTCTTCTTGCAGTAGTCACAAATGCATTCCGAGTCCGCGCTTCCTCGCATACCAACTTTGATGCTTTTATTCTTCTTTTTAACCGTTATAGTAGCTTTGTTTTTCGTTTTGTGAATGTCTAAACGTGTTTTGTCGAGATTACAGCAGCGTTTGACGTGATAATGGTAGCATTTTTGGTTTCTGAAGAGTTCGTCACAGCCAGGACATGTTTTTGGGGTGTGGACTGACAGATGGGCGTAATACGCATGTTGGCTTTGAAAGTTCCGGCCACATTCGCCACAGGTACATGCTCCTGATGCATGGGCCTTAGAAAGATGCATCTTGTACTGTATGTGAGTACGGAACATCGCTGGACATTTTTTACAGTCATACGGCTCTCGGTTATGATTATCAATCAAATGAGAAATCAACTCCTGTCTCGTCATAATTTTAGCGCAAATGTGGCAAGCACGTTGGTTGTTCGATGACTCCTTCAAATGTTGGCACAGATGTTGGGCATACAAGAAGCGCTTACCACAGCCCGGGCACTGACATTTGTGACTTTTAACATTTTCACACCTAATTTTCTGCTTTGATAACTTTGGTGGTTCAGTGAAAACCGGCGTTTTTTCTTCATTTTCTTGTTTAGTAATAGAGATTGAATTCTCAGAGAGTACGGCTATAATTCGGTTATTAAAGGCAGTTTGATCTGGTATGCTGTTCAGGAGTTCCAGAGTGGTCTCCCACTGTGTGGCAGCTGTTCGGCACTGGGTCCTGAATTCTGCTGCTTGGAGTGCTGACACTGAGCATACGGAGCACAGTCCTAGAGGCAGGTCATCATCCAGCCGCACCTGCAACCACCGTACTAGTCAAACGGCCAATAGCTGTATTCCTCGTGTTGGTTTTATATCTATTTAGGGCTTAAGTTGTTTCAGGTATTTTCTCGAAATTTTAATTTAAATTTTTGAGTTGCGATGGCAGTTTGGTAATAATAGTAAAATTAATAGCAATAGATGTGTCTGAAAATATGGGACTTATAACTTAACTACCGTTGATACAAATGATGGTAAAGTATGTAGATTATTTTGATTTCATACCACATCTTTAGTTAATAAATTTATTTACACTAATATTATAAAGAGGATAGATTTGTATTTTTGTATGTATGTTTGTAACAAATAAACTCAAAAACTACTGGACCAATTTCAATTTTTTTTTTTTCATCATTAGAATGCTACACTATCCCTGAGTAACATAGGCTATATTTATTAATAGAAAAAATTAGGAGTCCTTACTAAAACTTCAATAATGTAACCCAAGGTGTACAAAAAAATAGCCATTAAATGTATTTAATCACATGTGCTGCGAAAACAATTCATGATAGAACAAAAAAATGTTCTACAATATTAAGTAATAGGTAATACGGGCTGGTGTCCGCAACTCCACGTCAATGCGCGTATTTTGCGTACTATTTATTTCTACAATATTAAAGAAGATATCAATATCTACAAAAAACTTCGCGATACCGTGTGTCCAACTATTGTAGTTATGTCACTATAACTACTTTTTAAATTTTAAAAGTTTATAGAAATGCCGACCAAAATCAGACCATGTTATCTATACCTTTGTATTAATCCTTATCCAAATAAATCATTTCGTATTCAAGACGGTTTCGATACCTGTAGATTACTTTTTGAATTATTCAAATTGGTCATTCCATTCAAAAGATATTACATTTTTTTTTGTGTCCGCCTTTGTGCATTTTGTGCGAAAAGTTTAAATAAATAAGTAAATTTAAAAATGTCTATCTAAACAAAAGTGGCCGGTGTGGCCCCACGCAGCGCAGCGTGCAATATGTTTGTTACTTCTTCACACAAAAACTAATGAACCGACTGCGGTGAAACTTCATAGGTACATAGCTGTTACTTAAAGCTCTTACTTTTTATGCCGATATTCCCACGGAATCGAAACTTACGCGGGTGAAGCCGCGAGGTGCAGCTAGTGGTTTTATACAGGGTGTCCCAAAAGCCAGAATCAGGTAATAGGCCAAGTCATAATAGTTATCAGAATAATATAAATAAAAAAAATCTGTTGTGCATATTAACAATTATTGGCATTTAAAAAGAAAAAAGAAAGTCTGCACCCTGCAACAGTCTTTTCACTCCTATTGCTACAAATCTTAATTTTTTTTAATTAATTTTTTTGTTGTGGTATCCTGAATAATGTTTCTGTTGCCTACAAAGTAAAGCCAACTGCTCCAGTTTGGAAGAAAATGTCACTTTTGATCAAATATTCAAAATTAATACTTCACACCACATTGGCTGACTGTACTGAGAAAAAAAAAGTAGTTTGGCCAGTAAGTAGATAGATTTTTTAAATATTTTTCTGACAACTATTATGACAGCTTCACACCGACTTCTGGGACATCCTGTATATAAAATTGTAGTGTACCCTATAGTAAGCAATGGTATTACTTGGTTCACTGACTGTTAACACTTCAGTTGGCACGCCTCAACTCAACTTGGGACATTAGTGCTCGCATGTTCTACTTATACAACGTGTAACGGAAAGGGGGTATCAACCCTGAAGGAGGTGAATGTGCTCATGAAACTCAACAACTTTCCCCAAAGAACATAGGTCGAAATATGAAAAAAAAATTTGGCCCTCCCTTACAAAACTGACTACCAGCTGATTGATTTACTATGGGAGGGCCAAATTTTTTTTTCATATTTCGACCTATGTTCTTTGGGGAAAGTTGTTGAGTTTCATGAGCACATTCACCTCCTTCAGGGTTGATACCCCCTTTCCGTTACACGTTGTATAGAGCACTTTTAATTTAAAGATTTTTGAAGGAAAGTTTCATGAATAGTTAAAAATATGCTTTCATGTTCAAGAAGGCTTTATTATGCAACTAAATGAGGCACAAGGAATATGCAATGTAATGTAGAGGAATACTATGAGTGTGTCCATGAGTGACCTTCAATTTGCACTCAAATTGTAGGAGTGCGTTCTACGATGGTAGAATGTGCGCCTACTCGAGTGTTAATGTCGACCTAAATATTTACATTCTACTAGTTAGCGGAGTGAAATCATATCATTCATGTTCTGTGGATGTCAGATAGTTGATAATTAAGTTATATATTTAATTAATTATCCTTAACCAAAATAATAACAATACCGAGTGCCTAGAATTTTGCCTACCAAGCCTGCCTATAACTTATAGCAACGATGTGAACATTTGTTGTGTGTAAAAGTTTTGTCACAATTTTTTTGTTTTAGTTGGCAATTAAATTGGTGGCGCAGAGTGCTCACAAAACTTATTAGGGAATGTGGATTACTTAGGAGACAGTTGTCAATAAAATATTCAATGAGGTAGGTTTAGTCGGTTGACATCCAAATGTAAGATATTCATGTAAATATTTGGCACCTACTTAAGATAAATCTGTTCAGTATTTTTTTACTAGTAAGGTAATGGGGTAAGTACCGTAAAACAGGATGAATAGGAAATGCAGGGGTGAATTGGGATAAAACTTTTAAATGGATTTTAACATTGTTTGTTGCCAACAAGGACACTTAATCGTTAATTATAATACAGTAAACACATAAGGGTGCGTCCACATCTGGCGAATGCGCAGCCGTCAAGCCGTTCGTGAGCCGCCCGCGAGCTGCGCGCGTGCATGTTATGTTCGCGCACTGCTCTTGCGCCGTTCACGCGCCGTGCGCGAGCGGCGCAAGTGTCGCGCGTGCGCTATCGCTCCTCCCCGCACTGAGGCTAGGCAAACGAAAATATAAGCACGTGAGCTGGACGCGCGCAGATTGCGCGCGGCGCGCGATCTGCGCGCGTCCAGCTCACGTAAAATGCACGCGCGCAGCTCCCGGGCGGCTCGCGAACGGCTCGACAGCTGCGCATTCGCCAGATGTGGACGCACCCTTAGAGACCTTTTGGCAAAAACGATATTATTTCAATGTTAAAATTCATTTTAAAGTTTCGTCCCGATTCATCCCTGTATTTCCTATTCACCCCGTTTTACCGTTATTTATAACAGTATAACTTCAAAAACTGTTGTTGGTTCAATTTACAAATACAGTTATGGCTCAAACTTATTTTTTTGGTACAAAACACACAGAAAATATTTTAACTTCATAACAAATACGTGTAATAATTTATTTCAATTATTCTACGTGATAACTTAATAATTGAATGCAGTAAGCTGTAACCTATCGTACTTGTATGACATGACGTCATATCAGACCCCGTAAATGCCTACATTAGGGAAGGCGAATAATAAATGATTTTATAGCATATTTTAAAACATTCAGGAAGATTCGGGATCATTTAAAATTATAAACTAACGATTGAATAATAATCAAACAGTAACATCAAACGAGATGACGGAAGAAATCATAATTTTAATTGTCGCCAAATTCTCATCGCGGCCATCTTGCGACCACCGCGGCGGGAAGACGCCGTTCCGTTTTGCACAGAAAATAAACAAATCGTTTGATGCTGAGCTTGTAGATATGCCGAAAATATCGTACCTCGACTCCTGTGATGACTTCTAGCAGCTCAGCAAGCGTCACAGGCTTGTCCCCGTCCATCATAACCGTATCTTCTAAATGAACTTGTCCCTCTGTGGTATCTCCCATACATATTCGGCATCTATCTGACCCGTCTCCACGCACTATATGGGACACTAACGCCTTTATATCCACTTGGCGGCTCATTATTAGTATTCTTTACAATAATGAATAGTATTTTCACAGATTTTTCAATAATTTTCTCTTTATTTCTGAATGCGGTACGTCACGCACCGCTGTGAAGATTTATTTGACGTTTCGAATTAGAGAAGTGCATGGAAGTTTTACATGTCAAAATTTCGATTAAATCGATTATAAATATTTTATGCCGAGTAGTGAAGTAGTCTTTAGTTCGGTGGATGGTTATGATGTTAAAACGGAAAAATAGCTCTTTTGAGCTTGATCTTGTTTTAACCTCGTAAGTTTGATACGTATTTCACTATTGTGTCGTTGCATGTATGAGCAATTAAACACTGGGGTTTGTTCCATCCAGGTACCAGAAGGTCTATTTTTTTTACTATTGCCCACACTATTTATCTTCTAACTGTAACTATCATGGATAAGTTCAGATAAATTATATACCTTTTGTATCAGCAAAGTGAGAAATGTACCTAATTCACTAAAATAGTTTTTATTTATTAATAAACTTTTTGTGTATTTATTATTTATTTAACAGTAATACATTTAAATATCATTCAATCAACTCAGACTATCGCAGTCCACTGCTGATCATAGGCCTCTCCCAGAGTGCGCCACAACAACCTGTCCTCTGCCTTCCGCATCCAGTCTACCCCAGCTACTACTAAACCCCAATCCCAGCTGCTATTTAAATACATAATTTACAAGCTAATAGTCTTTTAGGTGGTAAAGAATCTAACGGACCTATGCAAGTTGGGTTCGGCCCCTTGTATGCCTTCCAAAGGTCTGGGATCCTCCCTCAGAGTCCCGAGAAATGTCAGACGTAATTTATTTTATTAAATGTGCATGTTGGTTAAAATTGTTCGATTCAACACGGATCTAATGCTTCAATCGATCTACTCAGTAGGGTCTTCTCTAAACGAAACCGTTCCTTTTCTCTTCAACAGCCAATCAGAACCACGTTTAGTTACTACACCTAAACTTTGAATACCCGTCATAGTGACATTAAATTCTCCACTGATTGTAACAAAAATAATATTGGCTGATTTGGAATTAATCATTAGATCAAAATAAATGATGTGAGGGAATTTATTGTTTCTGTTTAGCATTATCTTATTATTCTTGCTTCGAAAGAGATTTAAATAAAAATAAATCTTTATTTTACCTATTTTGAGGCAACGAAACAAAGTGTAGTAACCCATCTAAAGTCAGCTGTCAAAGTATTGTGTCAAAGTCATTCATATCATATTCCATTCAGTTTTGTTTGTGGAAAAATATAAGTCAAAATGGTAATTCAATTTCATTTTTCTAGAATAATCCTTTATATGTTCGCACTTTAATTAACACAAGTTAAAAGAAAATGGTGTAAATAATACGGCCGCACCGATATCTTGTGTGATTTGTGTGTAATTTCTTGTGAAAAAGTGATACAAAAAGTTGATGGTTAAACTTCGAGAAATATTCGTATTTTCGTGGATTCTGACTAATTTTCTCGTGAAATACAGCCGCTATGGGTATAAAAGAGTGTTCTTATCACTATCGTATCAGCGAATCATGTTATAAAGTGCAATTTATTGAAAAAATAAAAAAGTATCCGGCATTTACTCGATGTTCATTTGTCATTCATTGTCTATGAAAGTATGATTTCAGAATCGCAAATGTTCATGTGACCCGCGATAAAACCTTAAATACATAAATTAAAACCTCTTTGTTTACACATATGGACAAAGTAACATGTAATACATCCTTTAGAACTTTAAACTACAATATTTTCATAATAATTTCGGAATAAATCCTAAAATCTTGGTTTTCTATATTTTACATTATAAATACACATTACATTTATTCAGTCAGTTCTTAATAGTAGTCGATATTATAATATGCAATTTCCATAAACCAGATTTAATTGCAAAATAAATCGTGCAGTTAACAATAAATCTAAATCAGGTAAAAATAAAAAACCACAAATCTAAAACAACAAATCAACAATAAATCTAAATTAGGTTTTAATTATAGTACTAAACTTTGTATAAATAAAGAAACATAATAAATAAAGAGAATAATTCAGTCCTACTCCGAGGCCAGTCCTAGGCCAATGGGTGCAGTTGCCCCATACTTTGGGAAGCCCTGCAGTAGACCACTAAACAAATACACAACCATAACTCTTACCTGCTGAGCCCCACGATATGCACCAAACATGGTCTCGTAAACTCTCATCGTATCAAAAGCAGTACTAAAACATTAATTACAATTACATTGCAGCAACCACAGATCCTATTGCTGAAGGAGGGGACGGACCAGTCGCAGGGCAAGCCACAACTCATCTCCAACATCAATGCTTGCCAACTCGTTGTAGATGCTGTGAGTATATGTCATATTGTGTAATATAATTTGGTTGGACTGGAAGCCAACCAAAACATAGTCGGGAAAAGGTTAGGCAGGCAGATTGATTGCTGTTATTGGAAATACTGTGAGTGAAGCTGATAACTCGCACAGACTGAAATACAAACCTAATAAATTGTCTATGAAATAAACAAAAAAATCACAGTAACTTTTGTGATTATCACTGCCCCTCTATAAATAAAAAGGTACATTATAAGCCAATGATTATAACAAACGGATCCAATTTCTGAAGACCTGTGTGGATCATGATAGTAGAAATGAGGCTTATAATTACAACTACCATAAAATAATTTACCTAATCCGTAGGTAATATGGGCTGGTGTCCACAACTCCACATCAATGCGCATATTTTGCATACGGTACCTAATCCTTACCGACCACTCATTAATGCCCCTACCCAACCATTATTCTATGTTACCTAAAAAGAACAAAAAATCATCACATTTTAACCTTTAACGAAACACAAAACAACTTAACACTTGGCATGTGGGCAACGTATTTTTACGTTTTTTGCAGTCTGTCATTAGAGCGCGGGTCACGTAAAAATACGTATTTAGTAGATTTGTGGCCCGCTGCACGCGTAATTCGGCGGCGAAGTATGCCCGCATTACTTTACACAATTTTTATCAGCGTTACCCATACTACTCATTATCGAATTTACCTAATTTTTACCAATATTACCCCTACTCTTCATTTGTCAATTTTACCCTCACCTGATTGTCAATTTTACCCTCACCTGATTGTCAATTTTACCCTCACCTGACCAACTTTACCCTCACCTGATTACTAACCTTACCCTCACCTGATTGCTAACTAAACCCTCACTGGATTACCAATTTTACCCTCACCTGACCAACTTTACCCTCACCTGATTACCAACCTTACCCTCACCTGATTGCTAACTAAACCCTCACCAGATTACGAATTTTACCCCTCATCTAATTACCAACTTACCTTCACCTCATTACCAACCTTACCCTCACCTGATTGCTAACTAAACCCTCACCAGATTACCAATTTTACCCCTCATCTAATTACCAACTTACCTTCACCTCATTACCAACTTTACCCTCACCTCATTACCACCCTTACTCCACTTACTACCCTTACACCCTTCCTCTACTCTCACCTGATTGTCAATTTTACCCTCGACTGATTACGAACTTTACTCTCAACTGATAACCAATTTTCCCTCACCTGACTTCCAACTTTACGTACCAATTTACACCACCACCTAAGTTGGTAACACCTTTGCTTTCACCTGATTACCAATTATACTCAAACATTCGTGCCGCGATTCCTTTGTTCACAACCTAAACTAAATTTATAATTCTATACTAAATCAGCGCCTGAGACTACTCCATACAAGTTAATATTAGATGTGATTAAAAACTTGCCTACTAAAATTACGTAAAACGTCAGGCACTGATTCGAGGGGCCCGTGGCAAAATAATAACAGCCGCACCGGTCGATCGATCAGGTTAAGATACGCTTGCCGCGGTTGGTCTGTGGATGGGTGACCATCTTTACATACCGAGACCCCTCCGTGCCTCGGAAAGCACGTTAAGCCGTTGGTCCCGGCTGTCATTCGTAGATCTTTGACAGTCGTTACGGGTAGTCAGAAGCCCGAAAGTCTGACAACCAGTCTTACCTAGGGGTATCGTATTACCCAGTAACTGGGTTGTGGAGGTCAGATAGGCAGTCGCTCCATGTAAAATACTGGTATTCAGCTGCATCCGGTTAGACTGGAAGCCGACCCCAACATAGTTGGGAAAAGGCTACGCAGATGATGATGATGTCAGACACTGATTCATTTGACAGGACTATACTAAAAATTATCTTCTGTCCTTTTTTTAATGAAATAAGAAAAAGATGAGAACTTAAATATAGTTTAGTTTTGTGAACAACAGAATCTGCACCATTATCAACTACCCTAACCTAAAAATCTTATGAAATTGTTGCACACTTTATCCACATTTGTTTTAGCCATAATAGTTTATGGCTTATGTTTAACTTACCACCAGATATAGTAACAAATAGCAGACAAAAGTAGTAAATGATCACCAAAATGAAACTCGCATTTTAATGTAAAATTATAACCAAAGTTTTAACACTTTGCTATCCTATTTAAGTAAAATGACTCCAAGTAAATCATGAGTAACCCAAAAATAGTAAATGATCACCAAAATTAAACCAACATTTTAAAGTAAAATTATAACCAAAGTTTTTAAATTCTATTATCATATTTAAGCAAAATGAGTCCAAATAAATCATTGTTAGGTATCCCAAAAGTAGTAAATGATCACCAAAATTATACCAGCGTTTTAATATTTGGTGATCATTTACTAAATTTGGTGGTCGAATACAATTTAAAGTGGAGTCGTGACTAAAATAGCTGGTACTATTGTATTTTTAGACTTTATTTTTCTGGTGTTAAGTAGATATTTTTGTTTACAAAACTAAGGGTATCAAAGCATTTTATGGTGGTCATTATATTTATCCCCATAGTTTATTTTAAAGGGATTCTTACAAGTCCCATCATTAAGATAAAAGTGTAGATATATCTTAACCAAATTATTTGTTTGAAGGTCCGCACCACCCTCGGCCCTCGTGGCATGGACAAACTCATCGTAGATCACAATGGCAAAGCGGTGATCTCCAACGATGGAGCTACCATCATGAAGCTGTTGGACATTGTGCATCCCGCTGCCAAGACATTGGTGGATATCGCCAAGTCACAGGATGCTGAGGTTTGTAACAATGATTTTAGTTTATAATTGAAACTGCAAGCGCCCATCGTCCAAAGCGTGTTTAGCAAGCAAGAGAATGGGAATTCGAATCCCATCAGTTGCTATAATAATGACAACTTTTCCCAAGCACGAACATAATATTTAGATTAGTTCAAGTGTTTCTTTGCATTACAAAGAAGCCATATATTTTGTCGCTTAACAGCACCATGTGAGCATACTTAGAACGTGAGTATTTTGAGTAACAACCAAAGTAAAACATCTTAATAGGTAACAATATTAGCCAATGATTATAACAAACGGATCCAATTTCTGAATGGCAGTGAGGATCATGATAGTAGAAATGAGGCTAATAATAAATAAATAAAAAAAAAACAAAGTAACAGCACCAAGCCTGTAATCCTCGAAGAGTAAGGCAGAGGTGTACGCACGATGAGATGTCAAGCTATACAGTTCCAGTATAAGCTCTCTTCTCTTTGTACGAAAATCCTATACAATGCAAGGTCAGCTAAAACTGGAAAAATATAGCTTGAAATGTCGTCCTGTATAGCTGTAAGTGGACATCATCATCTGCCTAGCCATTTCCCAACTATGTTGGGGTCGGCTTCCAGTCTAACCGGATGCAGCTGAATACCAGTATTTTACGTGGAGCGACTGCCTATCTGACCTCCACAACCCAGTTACTGGGTAAAATACGGTACCCCTAGGTAAGACTGGTTGTCAGACTTTCGGGCTACTGACGACCCGTAACGACTGTCAAAGATCCACGAATGACAGCCGGGACCAACGGCTTAACGTGCTTTCCGAGGCACGGAGGGGTCTTGGTATGTGAAGATGGTCACCCATCCACGGACCAACCGCGGCAAGAGTTGCTTAACCTGATCGATCGACCCGTGCGGCTGTTATTACTTAGCCACAGCCCCCATACGTGTAAGTGCACAGACAAACAAAAATAAAAATATTCAAAAAATACGAATAAAACACGGAACCATTATGGTTTCTTTACTTTCAGGTTGGTGATGGCACCACATCAGTCGTCATCTTGGCTGGAGAACTCCTGAAGAGGCTCAAGCCTTTTGTTGAAGAGGGTATGTCAGTTTATTATAAAATTGAAAAACACTCCAGTAGGCGCGCGTTCTACCATTGTAGAATCCACTCCTAGAATTTGAGGACAAATTGAAAGTCACTCATGGACACACTCATAGTATTCCTCTACATTACATTACATATTCCTTGTGCCTCATTTAGTTTCATAATAAACCCTTCTTGAACATGAAAGCATATTTTTTAACTAATCATGAAACTTTCTTTCAAAAATCTTTAAATTAAAAGTGCTCTACATAAGTAGAACACGCGAGTACTAATGTCCCAAGTTGAGGCGCGCCTACTGGAGTGTTAAGGCAAGTTTGGTTCTGTCGGCGATTTCATGATTCCGTGTTCTGCGGAATAAATCCATATTATAATGAGAAGCCAATGATTATAACAACGGATCCAATTTCTGACATCTAATGAGGATCACATTATTATCTATGAGGCTTTTTCCACATTCCTACCATCACTACATAGTATAAAACAAAGTCGCTTCCCTGTCTGTCTGTCCCTATATATGCTTAGATCTTTAAAACTACGCAACGGATTTTGATGCGGTTTTTTTTAATAGATAGAGTAATTCAATAGGAAGGTTTATATGTATAATACATGCATAATATAGTAGAGAAACACTGATAATTTTAGAGGTTTCTAATGTGATGTCGTAAATAAACACATTTTTTTGCGTTTACATTGTAAACGCTGGCTGAACCCGTCGAGATAGATCAAAATAATGTACTACAGTATTGTACACCTTAAAAAGGTCTACAAAAAAGTCCGCGATGGTATTTGTCTATCTCTTAGGGATAACCCACAATAACCATTTTTTATCCCATACTTTTTACGAGAAATAATGGCTCTAAAATTATCAGTGTTTCTCCATTGCACCCGTGCGAAGCCGGGGCGGGTCGCTAGTAACTTATAACATTAAAATCTACTTAATAAAAATCTTTCATTCACTGACAGACAATGCACAGCCTAAACCGCTGGGTCTAGAAGTATGAAATTCTGCACAAGAGTTCCTTTTATAACGAAGGTGTGCACTAAGGAAAGATTTTTTTAAATTCACTCCGGGCCCTTTCCCACGGCAAAATCCCGTTTTTTGCAGGTATGGTTTTTTGCAGGATCCCGTTTAGTAGTGTATGTTTTTAAATGTACATTTTCACACAAGAATCCGGTTTGCAGTATCCGGAAAACAGGATGCTTGTGTGAATATGTATATTTAAGCACGTACACCACTAAACGGGATCCTGCAAAAAACCGTACCTGCAAAAAGCGGGATTTGGCCGTGGGAAAGGGCCCTAAAGGGGTAACATAGGGGATGAAAGTTTGTATGGAAATTCTTAATTTTTTCTGATGGGAAATCCAATAAGGCGCACCGCTTAAAAATCAAAATCAAAAGTCATTTGTTTAAACTAAAACGTCAAATTTACATAACTCCTTCCCCATAACGCCCGTTCTTCACCATTTCCTAGTATGTACTTTAGCTGAGAAGAAGTGGCGGTTAACTATAACTTCGTTCATTTCTTCAGGAGTACACCCCCGCATCATCGTGCGTGCTGTCCGCGTGGCTTCCAAGTTAGCGGTAGACCGTGTCAAGGAGCTGGCTGTGAAAATTGACAACAAATCGCCTGAGGAACAGAGGTATGTCTGCATCGGTACTATTTTTGTAGGTAGTAGTTCTTTAATCACGTGAGAGGTTCGACACAATTAAGAGGGTCAGAAAAAAAAAAAATCACAATATGGTGGGTGATGGAATAATGTGACAGTCAGCTGTATTTTTTCAAGCGAAAAAAAAGTTATGTGTGACGTTTAGAATATTTTTATACAGGGTGACATCGACACGCAAACTGTAACCAAGAATTCAGCACATTCTTATAGACCCCCTAGCGTAGAAATATATCATCGGTTATAAATAAAAATCTGTTTAACAGAAAAGTGCAATACCTACGCAGTCAAAATGTATGGAGAAGCTAAAAAAAAATTTCGACGAAAAAATTATTTATTTAATACTTCAAGCACATAAATGTACATAGGCGGACTTAATGCCATAGGTAAATTTCAACGCAGGTGGGTTCAGAATCATGATTGTGTTGAATTCATAGTTACAGTATGCGCGTCGATATCCTTGCCAGCCTGTATACAACGTGTAACGTTAAATGCGCAAAACCTCAGACACCCCAACTGATTTTTAATTTAATTGACCTATTTCGGAGAGAAAACGGGTCATTAAAAAAAATGTAAAGGTTTTATGTGCTGTTTTAGTTTTACTGGCCATTCTGATCGTTTCTTGCGTCTGCGACGACGCTTTGTCGAGGGAGGAGTCGTCACCGGGCCGCTGCGCCGCGCTGACATTGGCTTGCTTGACCTATTAATAAATAGACACGGCAAAGTTTTTTAATGAAGATTTTTTGAAAAATGTGACCTATGTTAAAAAGTGGTTCAATTAATTCTGCTCGTTATTCTGATCAAACTATTTTCAGGTTTTGCGCATTTAACGTTACACGTTGTATAAACCTTCAAGTGCAGTAAATCCGCATGAACAACAAAATTCTCGTATAAAAGTGGCTTAAAAAACCTCACGTGGTTAGAGGATGCCGCCTAAGTAGTGATGCTTCGAATAAAAAAACCGGCCAAGCGAGAGTCGGATTCGCGTACGAAGTGTTCCGTACCATTATCTATAAAAACAGCAAAAAAATCATGTCTGTTGTATGGGAGCCCCCTTAAATATTTATTTTATTCTGTTTTTTAGTATTTGTTGTTATAGCGGCAACAGAAATACATCATCTGTGAAAATTTCAACTGTCTAACTATCACGGTTCATGAGAAACAGCCTGGTGACAGACAGACGGACAGCGGAGCGGGAGTAATAGGGTTCCGTTTTTCCATTTGGGTACGGAACCCTAAAAACGTTTTGAATTTAACTGATTAGTCGAAGTTTCGAATTGAATTGTTCAGTCGTTACAAGCATATTAAAATTTTGTTTGTAATACATTCCATTTTGTAGAAAGACGTGTTAATTCTAAAACTAGATTTGAAGTCAAAAAAACTTGACTTCAAATCTAGTTTTAGAATTAACACGTCTGTCACATCTGTCAGTTTTAAATCTGAGGTAAGTAAGCCGATGATTATAAACAAACGGATCCAATTTCTGAATTAACGTGTGGATCATTATAGTAGAAATGAGGCTTACTATAATCACTTTACCCACAACATTGTCAACTTTACCCAGATCATTTACAACTTTTCCTACATTTGAAACTTTACCCTGACCATTATCAAATTTACCCAAACCATTAACAACGTTACCCATACCATTGGCGCCGATTCCCCTGTCCACAAACTAAATTAAAGTTCAGTGCATCTTTTTCTTTTTATTTCATTAGAGAAGGACAGAAGATAAATAGTTTAGTACTGTCAAATTAATCATGCGCCTGACACTACTCCATATAAGTTTAGACGTGATTAAAAACTTGTCTACTAAAAATAAGTCAATTTACGTCAGGCGCTGATTAATTTGGCAGGACTAAGGTAAAATTTATCTTCTGTCCTTTTATAATGAAATAAAATAATAATAATAATATTCCACAACTTTCACACAACGCCATCTAGTCCCAAACTAAGCAGAGCTTGTGCTATGAGTACTAGACAACTGATAAACATACATATACAACGTGTAACGTTAAATGCGCAAAACCTCAAACACCCCAACTGATTTTTAATTCAATTGACCTATTTCAGAGAGAAAATAAGTCATTTAAAAATTGTAAAGGTTTTATGTGCTGTTTTAGTTTTACGGGCCGTTCTGATCGTTTCTTGCGTCTGCGACGACGCTTTATCGAGGGAGGAGTCGTCACCGGGCCGCTGCGCCGCGCTGACATTGGGTTGCTTGACCTATTAATAAATAGACACGACAACGTTTCTAATGAAGATTTTTTGAAAAATGTGACCTATATTAAAAAGTGGTTCAATTGATTGTGCTCGTTATTCTGATCAAACTATTTTCAGGTTTTGCGCATTTAACGTTACACGTTGTATATTTCTAAATACATACATATTATAGATAAATTACGGGGATAAATATAATGACCACCATAAAATGCTTTGATACCCTTAGTTTTGTAACCAAAAATATCTACTTAACACCAGAAAAATAAAGTCTAAAAATACAATAGTACCAGCTATTTTAGTCACGACTCCACTTTAAATTGTATTCGACCACCAAATTTAGTAAATGATCACCAAATCTACTAAAAAAAAACTACTTTTGGGATAACAATGATTTATTTGGACTCATTTTGCTTAAATAGGATAGCAGAATTTAAAAACTTTGGTTATAATTTTACTTTAAAATGTTGGTTTAATTTTGGTGATCATTTACTATTTTTGGGTTACTCATGATTTACTTGGAGTCATTTTACTTAAAAAGGATAGCAAAGTGTTAAAACTTTGGTTATAATTTTACATTAAAATGCGAGTTTCATTTTGGTGATAATTTACTACTTTTGTCTGCTATTTGTTACTATATCTGGTGGTAAGTTAAACATAAGCCATAAATTACACCCAGACAAAGAACAAATGATCGTGCTCAAGATGCACTGAACTTAAATTTATTTGTGAACAACAGAATCGGCGCCATTATCAATTTTACCCATACCCATACCAACTTTACCCCTATACAATTATCAGTTTTACCCAGATCATTAACAACTTTATCCTTACCAATATCAATGTTACCCAATGGTTATGGGTTTACTTTACCAAACGTTACCCAGGTAAAGCTGATAATCCGCGAGTTGACTATTTTTTTTGATTATTTAAATTGAAGCTTTTTTACCTCACTAATAGCTTGGTATAAACAGTTTTTTAATATTTTTAAAAATTGAAAAGATATGAGCGTTCAAAACTCTCAATTAGACAGAGAGGGAAATACTGAATTGTGACGTCATAGTTCAGTATCGCCATATAAATTACATGCAAAACTTCGTTTTGCGAGAAAGAGATAGACAAAAAGTTTCTATAAGTTATAAGTTTTTTATTTTTCGACCGATTTCAAATTTGATTTCGAATTCTATTATTGTATTACATGTGTGGATATATTATCTACTAGAATATATAGTATTCAATATCATGCAACTACCCAATTACACATGTTTATCAGGGAGCTGCTAACCAAGTGCGCTTCCACGGCCATGTCTTCGAAGCTGATTCACCAGCAGAAGGGACACTTCTCCAAGATGGTGGTTGATGCCGTCTTGTCTCTGGATGCTCCTCTCTTGCCTCTGGATATGATTGGTAAGTTGCCATAAGTATAATAGTATAGCATCGCACGCCTGAATTCCCCGAAGAGTTTAATGATAAATGATTTTATTACTGTAAGTAGGTTTGTACAAACACTTTACAAGTCCATCATATTCTCAAACTGAAACCATTTATTTCAATTGAACCAATTACAGGCACTTTTGAATTGTCAAAAATAGTGAGAAAGTTGAAGCAAGTTGCCCATTCCAAAATGATGAAGTAAAAAAAAAAAACGAAAAAAACTAGATGAGGTCGGCGTTTCCTATCTGACTACTCTGAGAAGAAAGGCCGAAACAAACTCAGAGGTCTCAGTCTCTTTTAAAGTCCAGACATAATCTTGGTCAGATAATGTGAAGACCATGTAGATTAGTGACTGAAATGGTCTTTTGAGTAAAGAAATTACAGGAAGTTAGGAAGAGTCTGTCTGTTCCAAAGGTGTCTGATGAAACTGGAAACAAACCCTGTTCAGGTGAAATTCTTACACAATCACACACTAGAAGGGGGGGGGGGGGGGGGGAGATATCTAATATGGTCATCTGTATACAGGGCGGGTGGCATGGGAAAGAAATGCAAAGTGAAACCATGAATTCAGCACATAATTCTAAGACTCCCAAGCATAGCAGTTCTTCTTTTACCTACGAAAAGTTTTAACGCAGAGGGGTTCAGAGGGGCTTGTGGCCAGGTAATATCAGCCGCACAGATCGATCGATCAGGTTAAGCTACGCTTGCCGCGGTTGGTCCGTAGATGGGTGACCATTTTCCTTACCAAGACCCCTCCGTGTCTCGGAAAGCACGTTAAGCTTTTGGTCCCGGCTGTCATTTGTGATGCTTAGAGAGTCGTTACGGGTCTTCAGACGTCCGAAAGTCTGACAACCAGTCTTACCAAGGGGTACCGTATTACGCAGTAAATAAATAAAGTCATCCGGACCGTATTTCGGCTACGGCGGCCAATCTCAACGGAGACTAGTCTTTGGTGCGGGAGCCCAGGTTTTTAAATGGTTTAATTGAAATAAATGGTTTGAGTTTGAAGGGGCGATTAGATTCAGTTCTATTTTTTGTAAATTTGGACGTACCAAAGTGACTTTTATGTGCCTTTTTGAAATAAATGAAAATGTAGGGAACAGCTGATTTTTTTTCGCGATAGATTTCGTTAATTTTTTTTTGTATATCTTCGACTGCGACTGCTGATATCTCACCAAATTTTTCAACAATCTTTCTTCAAAGCTAAAGTTTTTCCATCCAACCTAATATGCCCTTCATCATCATCCAGGAATCAAGAAGATCTCAGGCGGCGCCCTAGAAGACTCCTTCCTAGTCGCTGGCGTTGCGTTCAAGAAGACATTCTCCTATGCTGGATTTGAGATGCAACCGAAGAACTATGAGAACTGCAAGATTGCTCTCCTCAATATTGAGCTCGAGTTGAAGGCAGAGAGGGATAACGCTGAGGTGAGTGGCATATACAAGGTTTAACTTAAATAACGCACAACCTCTTAAGGGGTCATTGTACTCATCATTATGAACAACTTTTACTATGGGACCAAACCTGATATCGCGAAAAAAAAATCAGCTGTTGCCTACATTTATGTTCGCATAACTCGTCAAAATGTAGGGAACAGCTGATTTTTTTTTCGCGATTTCTGGTTTGGTCTCATAGTAAAAGTTGTTCATAATGATGAGTACAATGACCCCTTAAGAGGTTGTGCGTTATTTAAGTTACACCTTGTATACATTTATTTAGACTAGGTTAAGGTTAGAATATCGACACTCGAAAGGCAAAATTGAATAAGCGACATTGAGCTAACTTTACAGGAGATCAGTTTAAATAATAAAATAATAACTAAAATAAAAATAAAATTTGTTTAATTCAGACTAAGTAATGTCCATATTTTGTTAGTAACAACTTAATTATCTTAACACTTGGCATGCGGGCAACGTATTTTTACGTTTTTTGCAGTCTGTCACTAGAGCGCGGGTCACGTAAAAATACGTATTTAGTAGATTTGTGGCCCGCTGCACGCGTAATTCGGCGGCGAAGTATGCCCGCATGCTAAGTTTTAAGACTAAGTTAGTAGCGATTATGGATTTAATATTAAAAAATAAATAATAATAAAAAGACTAAAATAAAATAACTTGACCAAAATAAATTAAATTTAAATAGCTAAAATTAATTAATACTTAATAATTTAAATTGAAATAAATTAAGGGAGTCTGCCGAAAACTGCCCCTCAACATGAACACAGAGGATGTGTGTTCGAGCCTTTGCAGTTCCCAGTGGAAATGATTTCCTTGTTTGTTATTATTTAGCCACGGGCCGTGATACACGTGACGTGATACTACTTTTAGGAAAACCGTAGTTGAAGTAGTTAATAAGAATCCTAGATATTATTTAGAAAAGAGAAATACACACAAACACTAAATATTTTGTTAAATCTCTTCACAGGTACGCGTCGAAAACGTGAAGGAATACCAGAAAGTGGTGGACGCTGAGTGGCAGATCTTATATGAGAAGCTGGCCGCCCTCCACGCCAGCGGGGCCAACGTGGTGCTGAGCAAGCTTCCCATCGGAGACGTGGCTACACAGTACTTTGCTGACCGGTAAGTAGTATTCATTGTATCGTGTAAATGGTACACCACAGACTACCTACAGTATTTGTCTCTCCTTCCCTTTTCAATCCATCCAAAGGTTGTCTTTAAAAGATCGCTCTTAGCGATAAGACCGCCCAATGTGTCACTCTTTGTAAAGGGGGTAGCGGGTTAAGGGGGGTCTGGCGGCCCCCACCGAATCTGGTAAAATCGTTCCAAAAATCTTGAAGAGGGTCGAAAAACAAGCAGTATAAGCTTTTTACCGACATTACAACCCCAAACGAAAACACAGTAATGGCGAAAAATATGATTTTTTGTGATTTTTATTTTTCTCAACCAGTTTAATTTATTTTTAAATGGTTTAAACTCAATTAAAATTTTTTTTTGGATGTGTGGAAGTCCACTGAATTTTTTCAGATTTTTTGGTCAAGTAAAAACATGTGAATTTTAGGTTTAAATGCGAAAAAATCGTGAAAAACGCGTCATTTTCAAGATACAACCCTCTTATTTTTAGGGTTGTTTTCGTTTTCCCGAGGGGTGCTGTATAGTATAGATAGCGGCAATCGTCCTCTTTCGAATGCAGGCAATTGGACTCAATTTAGTCAATACTGGTGAGCGGGGCGATTTTTTGAAAAAAACTCGAATTTTCAACTTTCGGTAAATTACGGCGCGTAGGTACTTGGTATAAAAAATACATCTCTATAGGGGTTTTTGAGATCACTGATCACTTGACGCTGGTTTTCAGCTGCAACCCACGAGTGCCATAATATGTTGTGAGCCAATGATTATAACAAACGGATCCAATTTCTGAACAGCTGTGTGGATCATGAAGTAGTATATGAGGCTTTTATGACACTCGGTTCAGAAAAACCAACAGCACGTGTTTATTTAGGACTTGTTATGCCTGGATTAGCCTGGTAGCTTTTAAAGAATAGAATAGAATATTCTTTATTTTGTACAGACGCCAGCACATCAAGCTACCCGAAACTGTCACATTTTCCCAATCAACTTTGAACCTTATGCCTTAGTTATAAAGTTGAAAATCTACTAAAGAAATTTGACAGATTGCAGTAGCTTGATGTGCTGGCGTCTGTACATAAATACATACATTGGGCATTGGCGCAGTGGTCAAGCGATTGACTGCTGCGCTGCGTGTCGCAGTTTCGATTCCCGCACGGAACAAATATTTGTATGACCTACAACTAGTTGTTCCGGGTCTGGCTGTTTGTGTATGTGAGTTTAAATGTTTGTAAACGCACCCACAATACGGGAGAAATTCCTAGTGTGCTAAATTGCTAGTATCTGCCTAGCCTTTTCTCAACTATGTTGGGGTCGGCTTCCAGTCTAACCGGATGCAGCTGAATGCCAGTATTTTACGTAGAGCGACTGCCTATCTGACCTCCACAACCCAGTTACTGGGTGATACGGTACCCCTAGGTCAGACTGGTTGTCAGACTTTCGGGCTACTGACGACCCGTAACGACTGTCAAAGATACACGAATGACAGCCGGGACCAACGGCTTAACGTGCTTTCCGAGGCACGGAGGAGTCTTGGTACGTGAAGATGGTCACCCATCCACGGACTAACCGCGGCAAGCGTAGCTTAACCTGATCCATCGACCCGTGCGCCTGTTAATACTTAGCCACAAGCACATCACAAACAACTGGTTGTACAAAACTACTTACAGAAAATAAGTCATTTATCAATCTTCGCGGCTAAACTAAACGTGAAGCTCTTGGAACAAAGATCAAAATAATGTGTCAAATGCAAAGTACTATAAAATTTCAATAAATCTTCTGCCCTATAAAGGGTTAAAAACTTTTTGGACATTATAACTTTCATATACCCTCTCCACAGCGACATGTTCTGTGCGGGCCGCGTGCCGGACGAAGACCTGCGTCGCACACAGCGCGCGTGCGGGGGCGCCGTCCTGAGCTCCGTGCGCGACCTGGCGCCCGAAGCCCTGGGCTCCTGCGCCGCCTTCACCGAGAGGCAGGTCGGCGGTGAGCGGTATAACATCTTCACTGGTGAGTTCACATTATTCTTTCCCATTCTTGGGCAAAGACCCCTCTCCATGACTTCCAACTCTTAGGAACCAGTGCTAAAGTGGTCCACTCGTGCCGCCATCTGCTACGGGGTCTGCCGTGACGCCTTCTAGCTGTGTCAGGGCTCCACGTGGTGGTTATTTTGGCCCACAGCTCATTGGACATACGGCAGACGTGGCCAGCCCGTTCCCACTATAGCTCATACCATGGTAAAAAAGTCGTTCAGCAAGGGAGAAAGTTTTTAAACCGAAAGAGCAACCGCAACGTTCCTGTGACTTTTTGACTGGCAGTCGTGACCTGCTTTCGCAAGTCAAGACAAGTGTCGACACGCAGACCAATTCTTAACATCGGAGCTAAACGGGATGACTGAGTGGTCCAGCTTCCTCATGCTGTAGGGGCTGCCTACAATGATAGCCTGACACTTGGTGGGGTTAACAAAACCTATTCATTCTTGATTAAGGTGAATAAAACGTAGTTTATAGTTTACAATATTTATAATATATTATTTATTCACGTCATTTTCTTGCAATAATAGTATTCATGATCGTTTCGACGAGATGAAATATAGCTTCATCGTGTCCCATCACTGGCTTACTTTATATCAAGTACTTGGCGTTGGGGGCACGAAAATATTTTCTGGCGTTTTTGTTTCTATTGAATATAAAACAAACAAGAACTTATTATGTGTGAAAAATATAAAAATATGGCTTATAACAGGGCAATTTTCCATAAAAACAAAAGAAAAGGTCTTGTAAAAGTCGTAAATTTATTTTATACTATTATTACTTCTAATCAAGTAGTGGCGCTGAGGGCACGAAAATCTCGAACTTGTATACAAGTGATTGGCGTTCAAAAGGTTAACCGCTACCCCGAATCGATCAGACCAGTTTTTAACGATATCTAAATCCCGGTTCAGCTCGTCAATCGCATCACAATACAGGCAAAAGCTCATTTTCCAAAAGCATTTCTATAACGTTTCTGCGAATTCTCGACGCTGCGTGACGTTTCTGCGTGAGCGAGAGTTACCTGTAACATTTCTGCCTTGCGTTAATTCTTGAAATGTCCTCAATCGATGCCATCATCTGCCTAGCCTTTTCCCAACTATGTTGGGGTCGGCTTCCAGGCTGCCAGAATGGAACTTTTGTATTAAATTTTGATTTCGTGATTTCAGAGTTATTCCCATAGCGACAGTTGTTCATAGTCATGAGTAGAACACCCTCAAAAAATTTGGTGCCTTTAAAAAATTCAGTATATAATTCACTCATACTCTCAAAACACAAACACACGCACACACACACACACACACACACACACACACACACACACACACACACACACACACACACACACACACACACACACACACACACACACACACACGCACACTCGCACACATACACACACACACACACACACACCACACACAAACACACACATATAGACTCTAATACTTTCTGGCATATTCCATATTCTGTCTGTTTTATGTTATTAAAACAACATCATTCATTTTCAATTTTAAACACTAAGCAATTGATTCTCCATTATTGAGGGATACGGCACTGTTTCTCTTTACTACAGGCTATTATGTAGCCTATCTAAGAGGACAGTACCCCAACCATTTATGTTGTATACCAGTGTTCATTTGTAAAGTGCAACTGTTTTTTTTATTGTATTTACTGCAACACCTTTTATGCAATAAAGTTTTTATCATTATTTATTATTATTATTATAATACCTAATTACATATAAATATAAGCACAAATAAATATACATAAATACATGAATACACTAGAAAGAGATAAGACAAACAATGAGAAAATATTAGCGTTGTGTTGTCCGCTGCCCCGGACTGGTGACGGCCCGCGCTATGCGGGCCACATCCCATAAGGGCTCTTTCCCACGGCAAGATCCCGTTTTTTGCAGGTACGGTTTTTTGCAGGATCTCGTTTAGTGGTGTACGTGTTTAAATATACATATTCACACAAGCATCCTGTTTGCAGTATCCGGAAAACGGGATGCTTGTGTGAATATGTATATTTAAACACGTAGACTACTAAACGGGATCCTGCAAAAGACCGTACCTGCAAAAAACGGGATCTTGCCGTGGAAAAGGGCCCTAAGGATGAGTGAGGTGTCAAACTCCCCCTGTTACGTATTAGAAAGGCGCGCGTGGAACCCTACGCGCTGCCAGATAGGGAAACTTTCCCCCCCTTATATACAACGTGTAACGTTAAATGCGCAAAACCTGAAAATAGTTTGATCAGAATAACGAGCAGAATTAATTGAACCACTTTTTAATACAGGTCACATTTTTCAAAAAATCTTCATTAAAAACGTTGCCGTATCTATTTATTAATAAGGTCAAGCAACCCAATGTCAGCGCGGCGCAGCGGCCCGGTGGCGACTCCTCCCTCGGTAAAGCGTCGTCGCAGACGCAAGAAACGATCAGAATGGCCAGTAAAACTAAAACAGCACATAAAATATTTACAATTTTTTTAATGACTTATTTTCTCTCTGAAATAGGTCAATTGAATTAAAAATCAGTTGGGGTGTCTGAGGTTTTGCGCATTTAACGTTACACGTTGTATATGACTACCTCTATTAATTCCTTTTTCCTAATCCTCTCCTTTCCGACAGGTTATGACAAAGAAGTAGCACCCACTGGTAAGACATTATTACAAATAAGTTGTATTTTGATTTTGTAATGTTTGTAAAGAAAAGAAAGATAGAATAATGCGTTTATTGGTATTACTGCATAAAAAAATTATCATCATCTACCGAGCCTGTTCCCAACTATGTTCGGGTCGGCTTCCAGTCTAACCGGATGCAGCTGAATACCAGTATTTTACATGGAGCGACTGCCTATCTGACCTCCACAACCCAGTTACTGGCTAATACGATACCCCTTGGTAAGGCTGGTTGTTAGACCGGGCTTCGGTCAGATATCAGTCGCTCCATGTAAAATATTGGTATTCAGCTGCATCCGGATAGACGGGAAGCCGACCCCAACATAGTTGGGAAAAGGCTAGGCAGATCAGATATCAGGTTATCAGGCAATCAGGTATTTTTGACAGCTTGAGACTGATCAAACGTTCTTAAAATTACGAGAATTGCCCTTCTGGGTGTGTTTGCCACAGAGCACGGAATCCCGTGCCTCAGCGTTTAGAGTACTACTTAAATTCGTGGCGTCGAATATCTGTCACAGACCGCCATTCAAGTTCTATACGCCATTATGTTGTAGTTGGAGTAAACGGTTACCCGCTTGGTTTGTTGAAAAAGTGTTGTCAATACCGTCTCTAGCAGCGACCGCTGAGGCGTCTCAATGCTCTGAGGGTATCGCACCTGTTCATAGGCGGTAACGATCTCTTTCCATTAATTTCTTTCATTATTTACCACTTCCTCAACTCCTCAGGCTGTCCCGCGGCCAAGACATGTACTCTGCTCCTCCGAGGAGGCGCTGAGCAGTTCCTGGAGGAGACGGAGCGCTCCCTGCACGACGCCATCATGATCGTCAGACGCACCATCAAGAATGACGCCGTGGTTGCGGGTGAGTTTATTATAATATAACATGTCCCAGAATTAACGCACAACCTCTTAAGGGGTCATTGTACTCATGAAAAAATAATCGGCAGCCGGTCGATTCTGTAAAAATCTCACTGTGAAATCATAAGTGAAGTGAGCACTTAATAGTGTTAATCCCTAGCGAATGACAGCTCACTCCACGCTCACTTAACCCAAGCTTTCACGGTGAGATGGTTACAGAATCGCACGGCTGTTCCCTACATTTATGTTCGCATATCTCGTCAAAATGTAGAGAACAGATGATTTTTTTTTCGCGATTTCTGTTTTGCTCCCATAGCTCACGGTAATTGCGTAACACACTATCGCTAGCAATGGCTTTCATTTTGACAGTTCAACAACATTCATTGCGTTATTTACGTTGTTAACAGACAAATTTTTCGAACATATAAAGCAATGGATTAGCAATATCCTTCAAGATTATTCAGATTGTGATAAATAATGTGTTTCGCAATTAAGGTGCGGGTCTAAGTAATACTTCGTGTTATGTGGTCTCTCGTGTACAATCGTTGATACTCCAGTCCCTTCGTCCAAAATTCTACTATCTACCAACGCAGCGCGGAAAGGATATAAAAAAACCGGCCAAGCCACGTACGAAGGGTTCCGTACCATTATCTATAAAAACGGCAAAAAAAATCATGTCTGTTGTATGGGAGCCCCCTTAAATATTTATTTTATTCTGTTTTTTAGTATTTCTTGTTATAGCGGCAACAGAAATACATCATCTGTGAAAATTTCAACCGTCTAACTATCACAGTTCATGAGATACAGCCTGGTGACGGACGGACGGAGAGTGGAGCGGGAGTAATGGCTCCACATTATTGAGAGTTTTGAAAATTGTAAGCCAATGATTATAACAAACGGATCCAATTTCTGAAGAACCATGAGGATCATGATGATAGAAATGAGGCTTACAACTACATAACTGTAAAAACGTTTAAACAACTATGTTGGGGTCAGCTTCCAGTCTAACCGAATGCAGCTGAATACCAGTATTTTAAATGGAGCGACTGCCTATCTGACCTCCACAACCCAGTTACTTGGTAACACGATACCTCTTGGTAAGACTGGTTGTCAGACTCTGGCTTCTGACTACCCGTAACGACTCAAAGATCTGCGAATGAGAGCGGGACCAACGGCTCTGTGCTTTCCGAGGCGAGGAACAGACTGGTGATTGAAATGATATGACAACATTTTAATTTTACAGGTGGCGGTGCCATTGACATGGAGATTTCCAAACACCTTCGCGAGTACGCTAAGGGTGTCGCTGGCAAGGAGCAGCTGTTAGTCGCCGGTGTGGCGCGGGCCTTCGAGGCTATACCCAGACAGCTGTGCGACAACGCCGGTCTCGATGCCACCAATCTACTCAATAAGCTAAGGAACAAGCATCATAACGGTGAGTTATCTTTTTTGTGGGACAGTTTTTACCAGTTCTGGGACAGGTTTCCTAGGTTTGGGACAGGTTTCACAGGATTCGGACAGGTTTCCCAGGATTGGGACGGGTTTTCCAGGATTGGGACAGGTATCCCAGGATTGGGACTGGTTTCCCAGGATCGGGGACAGGTTTCCCAGGATTGGGACAGGCTTCCCCAGCTGTGGGACACGTTTCCTAGGTTCGAGACAGTCTTCCTATCTGTGGGACCGGATTCTTCAATCAATCAATCAATCAATCAAATCATTTATTTGCAACGAATGATTGATTGATTGATTGATTCTTAGCTGTTGGATAGTTTTCCCAGTGTTGGGACAGTTTGTACAAGTTGTAGGATAGTTTTTCCAGCTGTGGGAGAGTTTTTTCCGTAATGTCAAAAGTACTACAGTCATAATCTTTTTTATTAATTATTGTGGTAGATAACATACTCTACCGTCTATTCTCAAACTATACCGGATTGTGAATACATATATGACTCCGATAGGCCTTGGGAGTTTTCTCCCTAAGCAGGAATTCCGCTGTTTTGACCGAAGTTACGGGCTTTTCCTACTCCTTGTCATATACGAACGTACGATAAGTTTGGGGCCCCGGACTGAGAATGAATGGCAACACGATTTGATCCCCGACATGTATTTGCCCGTCCAAAATAGAATTTGACACCTGTTTTAACAGTTCAACTATTTTCGGAAGTCCTGTTCACAAACTCACAAGCTCGTCCCATCTTCCTTGAAGGACTTGTAGAGTTAACCCCTTGATGTTGATAACCATTCGATAGGCTAGTGTGAATCCGGCTTAACACTTATTTGATATGTTCCAGGTGGCGTGTGGTACGGCATCGACATCCAGAAGGAGGACATCGGAGACAACTACACGTCGTGCGTGTGGGAGCCCGCCATTGTCAAGATCAACGCCATCACCGCCGCCTGCGAGGCCGCCGCACAGGTAAACTCTTGTTTTATATACAACTAGCTGACCGCAGCTGATTCCAGAATTTATTTATTTATTTATTTATCCTCCTACTGGAACGCCATATAGCAATTACACCAACGGAGCAAAAAATTACTTAATGTACTGCTTCCCATCCATCCTGTGCGTGGTGGACATCGAACGGGCGGCGATGGAACACGCACGCTCACATAGCGTTAGCTCAATAGTGCCATTACTCCATCCAAATCGCGCACATTCTTTGCGATTTTTTTTGAGATACAATTAATTTTTCAAAATAAAAGCATTAAAATTGTAAAAACGGAAAATTTGGGTGTGTCGTCCTGATTGACAGATGTCAGATGTATATCAGAATGTTCTGTTCTGTTGTGGAATGCTCTCGAATACTCTCGAATGTTGTGGAATGCTCTTGAATACTCTCGAATGTTCTCGAACATTCTACAAAATTCCAGACAGTTTTGGAATGTTGTGGAATGCTCTCTAATGCTCTGAAATGTACTGGACTGTTCTAGAAATTTGTAGAGGGTGAAAATTCCAGCTCTTATATCTTCAAAAGCATGCCCTTCAGGTAAAAACGGGAGTACATGAATGTAGGCGCTTTACTTTGTGTAAATAATTTCATCGCCACTGCTCTCAAAACGGCCAAGGAAAACATCGCGAGGAAACCGGCATGTCCTAGAACCAGAAATTCGAAGACATGTGACATCTACCAACCCGCACTGGGCCCGCGTGGTGGATTACGGCCCACTTCCTCTCACAAAGAGGAGGCCTGCGTCCCAGCAGTGGGAATATTAACCTTTTGAACGCCAATCACTTGTATACAAGTTCGTATTACACAAGTGATTGGCGTTCAAAAGGTTAAACACTGATTTTGACAAGAATGTATTTAAGAAATCCATGTTCAGTGACTCAAACACGTCCGAATTACTGAAATGAAATGCTTCATGACATCATGACATTCGAGGCCAATTCTAACTTATTATTCTGTAAATACTGGATTAGAAATTTTTACAGGGTGTTCTACTCATGAATATGAACAACTTTCACCGTGGGACCAACTCTGAAATCACGAAAACAAAATCAGCTGTTTAATACAAAAGTTCAATACCTACTTGACCAAAATGTATGAAACAGCAGATTTTATTTTCGTGATCTCAGAGTTGGTTCCATAGTGGAAGTTGTTCATATTCATGGGTGGAACACTCTGTAAAAATTTGGAGCCGGTAAAAAAAGCATGCAGTATATACAGTGTGAGTCTTTATAAAGTGCACATATTAAAAAGGGTGAAAATATAAACAACTTTATCGACGGAAAAAATTTCAAAAAAAATTTTTTTTTAAATGGTAAAAATGGTAAATTTTCTTCAAAAATCATGAATAATTAATTTATGAGGTTTCTTTTTCAAAAAATTATGGCTTTATTAGCTTGGCCTATTATTAGAGATCATTATTAATTTTGTTTTGTTTTAATATGACATTTAGTTTAAAAGTAGTAACAGTTTGTTTGCATGGGGTACCCAGACGAGAGTAAAAAAAAATAAAAATTTAAATTATTTTTAGATTTTTTTTGACATTTTTTCCGTCGATAAAACTGTTTATATTTTCACCCTTTTTAATATGTGCACTTTATAAAGACTCGCACTGTATTTTTACGTCGACGAATCATATTTTGATCAACATACAAAAAAAATCTTGAATTTTTTACTTCGAATCTTTGGGTACTGCCATTACTAACATAAACATTTCTTTTATTCCCAGATCCTCTCCGTCGACGAAACGATAAAGAACGTCAAGGCAGGCGATATGCCCACGGCTGGAGCACCGATGGGACGCGGCATGGGTCGCCCGCGCATGGGTTGATGACGTCACTCACAAATATAAACAATAAAATTCACTATAACGCCTTTCTGACCAATCTGTAACGTTTAACAGTTCTCTCGAAGCAAGAATCGCTCATCATAGCCTAGCCTTTTCTCAACTATGTTGGGGTCGGCTTCCAGTCTAACCGGATGCAGCTGAATAACAGTGTTTTACATGGAGCGACTGCCTATCTGACATCCGCAACCCAGTTACTGGGTAACTAGAATATGTCATGCTCTGTTGAAAATTTTAGCCAGTCAGCGATTAGTTGGTCCAGGGAACGCCAGACGTGCCTTTAAATATGAAGGTTTATTAAAAGTTCATGCTCACTTACTGGAGGGATTGCTTCATGACTTCAGTTTTAGGTTTTGCATATTAAGTTTGAACAACGGCCAAGAATCCTTCATTTTATTAAAAGATGCGCTACGCTATGGATGTGCCACCGTTCTTAGATGATATATCCTCAAGCGTTAAAACTGAAAAAAGTAGCTTCTATGACTTAAGATGCTGGATTCTTTTGTTCTGGTTTATATTCTTTCAAATTCTTAGATCTTAAGACAACAACGAGTTATTAAAAACTCAAGAACAAAGAACCACATCGTACATTGAACTTAACTGGGAGATAAACACTTCCTAAAATATCAATAGGTGAGTTATCAGCAGAAATAACTCGAGGATGCGAATCATTTGACTTCAATGAGATACCTAGTTTCCTGAATCATAACCCCAGACATTGAAATTTTTCGTCCATTTAAAAAAAAAAATGCTTTTCCATACATTTTGAGACGTGTAGGTATTGCACTTTTATATGAATTACAACAATGAGTATGGCTGTTAACTGTTTAAAAATAAAGATTTGGTCCTCTTCACGCTTAGTACTAAGTTATTATAGTATTATCTATTAATTATATTAATAATAACGATTAATACCACTATTTTGTTTTATTTATTTTCAACTTATCAACTTGTCAGAAAATCTACAAGGTGTAACTTAAATAACGCTCAACCGCTTAAGGGGTCATTGTACTCATCATTATGAACAACTTTTCCTGTGGAACCAAACCTGCAATCGCCAAAAAAAAATCAGCTATTCCCTACATTTTGACGAGTTATGCGAACATAAATGTAGGGAACAGCTGATTTTTTTTGCGAGATTTCAGGTTTGGTCCCATAGTAAAAGTTGTTCATAATGATGAGTACAATGACCCCTTAAGAGGTTGTGCGTTATTTAAGTTACACCTTGTATAGAAATCCTCCATCGTACAAGGCCAAGGGTCACTCATATGATACCGCTTGTATTCTCCGAAGGGTTACGCAGAGATCTATACAACGTGTAACGTTAAATGCGCAAAACCTCAGACACCCCAACTGATTTTTAATTCAATTGACCTATTTCACAGAGAAAATAAGTCATTAAAAAAAATGTAAAGGTGTTATGTGCTGTTTTAGTTTTACTGGCCATTCTGATCGTCATAAATAATTTACGTCGACAAAAGCGTCTGACGTAAATTATTTACGTCAGGCGCTGACTAATAATTTGACAACGTCCGAAAGTGTATACGTGTCACACTAATATTATAAAGGCGAAAGTTTGTGTGTGTATTTGTATGTTTACCTCTTCACGCTCAGACGGCTGGAAGGATTTGGATGAAATTTGGTACACAGATAATTTATAACCGGCATTAACTCATAGGATACTTTTTATACCGATATTCCCACGGGATTGACACTTATGCGGATGAAACTATAGTTGCTATAGATGACCTCGGAAACTAGTAACAATATCGATAGTGCTATCGATAGTATTGATAGTATCGATACTATCGATGTCACAAATTAACTAATACTATTGATTGGTAGCAATAGTATCGATACTATTACATTCTAATACTACAATAGTATCGATAGTATCGATTTTTTTAAAGTAATACTATCGATACTATCGATAGTATATAATACTATCGCCGTTTATAAAATGATCGATAGTGTGAGCTATGGATACTATCAATATTATCGATAGTATTGCTCCTAAACATATGCTGGTCTTCGATAGTATCGATACTATCGATACTATTTTTGTATATCAATACTATTTAACCGGAAATCGCGAAAAAAAAATCAGCTGTTCCCTACATTTTGACGAGTTATGCGAACATAAATGTAGGGAACAGCTGATTTTTTTTTCGCGATTTCAGGTTTGGTCCCATAGTAAAAGTTGTTCATAATGATGAGTACAATGACCCCTTAAGAGGTTTGGCGCATTTAACGTTACACGTTGTATATAAAAGAAAGTGTATGCTTTTGAAGATATAAGGGCTGGAATTTTCGCCCTCTAGAAATTCCTAGAACAGTCTAGAATATTCGAACATTGTTGTGGAATGTTCGAGAACATTCGAGAGTATTCGATAGCATTCCATAATATTCCAGAACATTCTGGAATGTTGTGGAATGTTCCTGAGCGAAGCCGGGCACCCCAGCTAGTAATATTATAAAACAAAATCCAAGTTAACTTAAACTTAGTAAACATTTTACGGCTACCTTGACCAGTGCGTCGAAACGTTATTGTAATTAAGTTAGCGATTAGAACTAGCCTACTAACTACTCATTGCACTGTTATTAATAATTAATTAAAGACTATATCGTGTAGATGCGTATCATATTTAAACATACATCACGCCTCTATTTCTCAAAGGCTTAGGCAGAGGACCTTCATTTAATCAGCGTAATGTGTTACGCAATTAGGGTAATTGCGTAACACATAACGTGTTAAGCAATAATCTCAATCTGCCGTGCGATTCTGTAACCATCTCACCGTGAAAGCTTGGGTGAAGTGAGCGTGGAGTGAGCTGTCGTTCGCTAGGGATTAACACTATTAAGTGCTCACTTCACTTATGATTTCACGGTGAGGTTTTTACAGAATCGACCACCTGAATCATTTTGAAAGATATTGCTATTCCATTGCTTCATGTGTTCGAAAAACGTGTCTGCTTAACAACGTAAATAACGCGATGAATGTTGTTGAACTGTCAAAATGAAACCCATTGCTACTGATAGTGTTTTACGCAACTACCCCGCTGTTAGGTTAGTCCCATAGTAATAGCGGGCGATCTTATTGCCCTTTCATTGGTGTTGTTCGTCGAATCGTGAGGCTCCTCAAGTTCTGAGTTGAGCTGCACGATTTTTGACAAATGCGTGCAATGATTGGACAGGTCCGCTCAATCTGTGTGGTTCTTTACTCAAAAGTCCAGTTCAGACACCAATATATGTGGTCTTCACATCATCTGACCAAGATTATGTCTGGACTTTAAAAGAGACTGTGTGACCCATGAGTTTTTTTTTTTTTTTAAAACGTTTCCCTGCACTAGGAATTTCTCCTGTATTGTGGGTGCGATTACAAACATTTAAACTCACATACACAAACAGCCAGACCCGGAACAACTACTTGTAGGTCATACAAATATTTGTTCCGTGCGGGAATCGAACCCGCGACACGCAGCGCAGCAGTCAATCGCTTAACCACTGCGCCAACCGTGCCGTCAAGTTTGTTTCGGCCTTTCTTCTCAGAGTAGTCAGATAGGAAACGCCGACCTCATCTAGTTTAAAAAAAAAATATGATTGACTTGTAAAAGTGTTTGTACAAACCTACTTACAGAAAATAAATCATTTATCATTTATCAAATCCAGACTCCGAGCTGCTACTATGAAATTCCTGATAGAAAAATCCAATAACAGTTTGCTCGATCTGGGAATTGAACCCTCTCGCTCAGCAGTTGTCCTTGCGACCGCTAGACCATCGACCATTCTATTTTTAAACGACTTCAAAAAAGGAGGAGGTTCTATGTTTGTCTGTATGTATGTATTTTAGATTTTCATCGATCTTTTCATCAATTGTAGACAGATTTTGAAAATTCTTTTTTTGTTTTAAAGGGTTACTCCTGAGGTTGTCAAGTTCTGATGAGTGGTTTTAAATTTAGCTAAATAAAACGTATTTAATCAATGTTGTCTAAGTTATAAGTTCTTTTTACTGTTGTTTAAATAGCAAATAGTGGTATACGATTTTGTTTGGGGTCAAAAAAAGTGAGGAACAATAAATAAAAATAGGTAGGTAGTTATTACAAAAACAAAAAAACTAAGTACGAACTTCCAAAAAAAATACTATAGAGTGGAAAATTACTCTAATTTCGGAAGTTGGTGTCTGGCTTTGTATTTTCGTTATATTTCTCTTTGTAGTGTTTTTTTTGGAAGCTTACTTGTTTTTTTTTTTATGAACCGGATACGAATCCAGACTACGGGCAATCATACATAGATCTATTACACTGCCCGAATCGGGGATCGAACCCAGGGCCTCACACTTGAGTCCAGTATAATCTACTGGTTCAGGAGTCGACTAACAATATGAATGCTGAAATAAGCTTTCTTTAGACATGCTTAGTCAGCTCATAGGCAGCCGGGGAGAGATAAGTACCTAATTACTGTCGAATAGCGTGGTTTAAGATATTTAGCCGATTCAATGGCGTTTCAACAAGATATTTTATTTTTAGTTTTGATGCCTTTTGACTATTTCCCCTCCTTTTTATATACGTGTACATATTATTATTATTATTTGGACATTAATTTAATTAATTAACTATGTATTACGCAGGCGGAGTCATAAAGCAATCAATAGTCGACGCGAAGGCATTACTCAATTCAGCCTCGAACAATATATGCCGCGGGAAACTTATAATTACAAGAAAAAATCCCATCCGTTTGTTTCTACACAGTACTTAGCGAAGTGTTCTTGAAAAACCACGCAATTGTTACAATCAACATCTTTATTTTATATCCAACAAAAACGATTAAAAAATAAATAATGATATTCTGAATCTAAAACTTTTCTGTAACAAAAAAAAATAAATGTCAATAAAAAGGGCGGGAAAAATGACGTTTCAAAAAAATGCGTTCGTGAATTTTGTAATTTTAACTTTCGCGTTCACGGAGGTCGCGGCTTGGACGATCGATTTACCGGAAGTGAGGAAGTTTTTATTTGAGAAAAATGAAAAGTATAAGAAATATAGTAAGAATGAGTATGAAGATTACTTGAATAGCGACCAGAAGTTTTACAGTAATATTGAAGGGAACAGTAAGCATAACTCTGAGGATTATATACATGAACATTACCCCAATGAGAACGAACAATACGCGGAGGAATATGGCTACCATAAATCGTATATGGAGAAGAAAGTAAGTATTTAGCATAATAATCAGCTTATAACGTTCCCACTGCTCGGACATGGCCCTCCTCTCTGCCAGAGAGAGCTCAATCCCTCTCGAATAATTATTGATGAATACCTACATTGACCCTTTTCAGGATTTCAGTTCCTTTCAATCACACCTTATGAAATACAGGCTGGTTTTTTGAGACAGGCAGTACCGAAGGTACCTTAATCGTTGAAACTACACGAAAATGGTCTGAGGAGACTGTTCTTGCCTTGTTGAGAAATATTAATCTGTATTCAAAGATCTTGAAAAAAAAAAATATGTTCAGTCAGCAAGAAAACGGTTACCTAATTCTCACAAAAATTCTTTTGATGCCAATCGATCCTGCTTTCTTATAAGAATAAAAATAACTATCTGACCAACAGAAATTCATTACGTACTAGAAAAGTCAGAAATTGCCACAAAACTTTTCCCATAGATCGTAGGAAATGCGACTCCCAACTTACTTTTTTATGGTAGACAGGCCGCTACAAATATGGTCGATACAAAAAATACTGTCAGTTGTGTAACAGTTGTAATAATATTTATCCCAACTTCGGAACCATTCACGGTTCGTGGTCTGACACGCACTTGTCCGGTTTTTGATAAGGGCACGGTATACCACTACTGCGGTGGGGTCAAAAGGTTCTGGACTGGCGGCTACTTACTCCAAGATGTAGCGTTGGAAGGCAGAAGGCTCCCACAAGGTGGACCGATGACCTTGTTTGTATTTATTAAAAAAAAAAAAAAAAACTTTTGCCTTACACTAGGAATTTCTCCTGTATTGGGTTGGTAGATGTCACATGTTTTTGAATTTTTGGGTCTAGGACATGCCGGTTTCGTCACGATTTTTTTTTTAACGTTTCCCCACACTCAATGTATCCAACAGCAACAAGTCTTTCAATAACTTAGTAACATCTACATGGTCGAATGCTACTGGCGGTTATAACCTATGCACACGGGCCGATTGTGAATCCCGAAAATCAATCATAAAATGCGATCCGTTCAGTAGTTTCTGTGAAATTCTTTGAAAGACATACATTGTATTATTGTATACTTACAAACAAGAACACTCAACCCCAACTTTCGTATAGGTACTTCTTCAGAAGGCCCAATAGACTGATGTGAATATTATAGGTATAATCCCAACAATATCATATATTTTATGTACTTATATACACTATGTACTTAAGATCCCCCAACATAACAAGCTCATGATGTTAGTGTATGTAAAGGGCGGCGAAAATTATCTCCCTGCTGACTTGCTGAGGGAAACCTATATCCCCCAGTGGACGTCTATGATAATGATACCATTGTTGATTACGATCATTTCCGTAGGTTCACAACATAGTACGAGACGGAGGCTCCTACTTGGAAGGACTTCGACGATCTCTGGAAGACTACAACACGTTTCTAGAAACCTGTAACCGACGGAATTCTAGTATGGTGAGCTGTCAATCTTTGTAACATTGCGTCTGTAATTCTCGACGGGGTAGGTAGAGGACTACCTACAGTACAGACGCCAGCACATCAAGCTACTACAATCTGTCAAATTTCTTTAGTACAGACGCCAGCACATCAAGCTACCCGAAACTATCAAATTTTCCCAATCAACTTTGAACCTTATACAGCGTGTAACGGAAGGGGGGTATCAACCCTGAAGGAGAATGTGCTCATGAAACTCAACAACTTTCCCCAAAGAACATAGGTTGAAATATGAAAAAAAAATTTGGCCCTCCCTTACAAAACTGACTACCAGCTGATTGATTTCCTATGGGAGGGCCAAATTTTTTTTTCATATTTTGACCTATGTTCTTTGGGGAAAGTTGTTGAGTTTCATGAGCACATTCACCTCCTTCAGGGTTGATACCCCCTTCCGTTACACGCTGTATATTAGTGATAAAGTTGAAAATCTATTGAAGAAATTTGACAGATTGTTGTAGCTTGATGTGCTGGCGTCTGTACACTGTCAACTTTATCGCTAAAGCATAAGGTTCAAAATTGATTGGGAAAATTTGACAGTTTCGGGTAGCTTGATGTGCTGGCGTCTGTACATCCACATTTCACCAGTAATGTTGCAGTCCCATGAAATGGGGGGTGAGCCTATTGCCTTCAACGGGGCACAAATCCAGACACCGGACTGCTACTGAGAAATCCCTCATGGAAAACCCAATAACTCTTATGATTTGCAAAGTCTTTGTTCAGAGTCTAGATTTTCACAGGGATTAGTATTATACAACGTGTAACGTTAAATGCGCAAAACCTCAGACACCCCAACTGATTCTTAATTCAATTGACCTATTTCAGAGAGAAAATAAGTCATTAAAAAAATTGCAAAGGTTTTATGTGCTGTTTTAGTTTTACTGATCATTCTGATCGTTTCTTGCGTCTGCGACGACGCTTTACCGAGGGAGGAGTCGTCACCGGGCCGCTGCGCCGCGCTGACATTGGCTTGCTTGACCTATTAATAAATAGACACGGCAACGTTTTTAATGAAGATTTTTTGAAAATGGTGACCTATATTAAAAAATGCTTCAATTGATTCTCCTCGTTATTCTGATCAAACTATTTTCAGGTTTTGCGCATTTAACGTTACACGTTGTATAATTATTTTTTTACATAAAAATAAGTTTTTAAACTAATTTATTATATAATTTAACAACTTATTCTTATGTACATACCTAAATTCTAAGAAAATAAAGACCTATTCTATGCTATGGTATTCTTTTATAATCTCAACTGAATTTAAAATAACTTAAATAACGCCTACCATTTTAATTTTAGCAAAACTCGACGTTAAGCGACTCTTCTAACAACTCAACAATCTGGCGGCCCCAATACGACCCCCCCTCCAACGGCTCCAACTCCTCATCCTTTCCATCTTCCAGCAATTTCACCGAACCCATGCTGAACTACCAAAATTATAACAATTCCACCGTTCCAATGAGGCCGAAGAACTCTACGGACAGCCGAAGAAGAGGTAATATGAGAAGCAGGAATAATAGAAGAATGTCTTGCGAAGAAGCTACAGAGTCGAGGGAACAAGTGAGGAGGTATGCTGATCTAGCCTTCTGGGCGACTGGAAGACTCCAGGACTTGGCTTATGCTAAGAAGTATCAGAAGGTAAGGCATATTACCTACGGCTGTATGCCCCCAATGACTAGGCAGACGTATACCCGCTGACTTTTTTACCGTCTGGACAACAGGGTGTAAAAGCCTATGGGCAAGAAACATTTAAAAAAAAAATGAAAAAAAAAATAAGGAAATAAATGGAAAAAAGGATATGAAAAATATTGATTTACTTATGTAACTCTTTCTTGGCCACATATTTCGGATTTTTTTCTTTAAATTCATGCCATCTAGCGATTATTTCTTGAACTAACATAGAAATACACATTACGCTTGATTTAGTTTAGGCAGTAGGTAAGTAGCGCCGATAAGTTTGACAAATCAGTCAGATGTTCCACATCATATTATGCGATTAGTATAAGGCTCGCTCGTTTTTTTATTTATTTTATGAAAACTTTATGCACAATAAAAAAAAAAGTACTGTACAAAGGCGGACTTAATGGTATTATGAAATGGTTATAAAATGCATTTTTTGTTGTGTTCCTTAAAGGAAATGCCTAATAATGCCCCCTTATCCTCACAGACAGACGAGCAGGAGGAAAATGAGCTGATCCTCAAGTTGGCCTGGTTCCTGGACCGCCTGGCGTATCTCAGCGGCTACGAGCCAGACTACAAAGATTATAATTACTACGAGCCGAGAGGAACTCAAAGTAAGGGACTGTTCATTTATTACGTAAGACAATTATGCCCACTTTCTGACCCCCCCCCCCCCCCTCCCCTACGAAAGAAAAGATAAGACTTTGATGAGCCTCCTTTTTAATCTTACTTTTTTTTTTTTTTTTTTATTCTAGAGAAAGGGCTTTGTCGCACATGCGATTATGCCGCCCTGGTTGGCTTTTTTTTTAATCTTACTTAAGACCAGTAGGTATCTACCAAAATTGCAAAATGTAGCAAAAAAATATTAAAAACTTATAATATTTGCTTACTTTGGTGATCTTACGTAGAATCGGTAGGTACCTAGTTGATGCTATACATTTTTTTTTATCAGTCCCCTCGCACCCCACGTAAGAAAAAATAACACTTGTTTGGACCCCCTCCCCCTCAAACCGACTTACGTAATACATGAACAGTCCTTATGGGATTCTTCATAATACTTTTTTGGAACGAATTTCTTTAACGCGTCTTGTGGTAGGAGTTGACTGGTAGTAATCGTCCCGTAAGCACTATGATAAAGAGATAGATAAAGAGTGATTCAAGAGGAAGGTTTATAATATGTATAATACATGCATAGTATAGTAGAGAAACACTGATAATTTTAGAGCCATTATTTCTCGTAAAAAGTATAGGATAAAAAATCGTTATTGTGGGTTATCCCTAAGACATATACCATTGTGGATTTTTTTTAGACCTTTTTAAGGTGTACAATACTGTAGTACAGACGCCAGGACATCAAGCTACCTGAAACTGTCGAAATTTCCCAATCAACTTTGAACCTTATGCTTTAGTGATAAAGTTGAAAATCCGTTGGGTAGTTTCAAGCGCCACCGGCCGACTGCCCAGCCGGTAACGCCCGCATTTTAAAACTGTAATATCTTCGAAAATATTCATTTAAATTACATGCTGTGAAGGGCCATAATGATCTATATGAAATGCACAATGTTTTTAAGGTACTTAATTGGATAAGGATTAATGCTGTATTGCCTAAAATTGCTTCTTAAATAAGCCATTATTTCTCGTAAAAAGTTAAGGATAAAAAATGGTTATTGTGGGTTATCCCTAAGAGATAGACATATACCATCGCGGACTTTTTTGTAGAACTTTTTAAGGTGTACAATACTGTAGTACATTATTTTGATCTATCTTGAATGGTTCAGCCAGCGTTTACAATGTAAGCGCAAAAAAATGTGTTTATTTACGACATCACATTAGAAACCTCTAAAATTATCAGTGTTTCTCTACTATATTATGCATGTATTATACATATAAACCTTCCTCTTAAATCACTTTATCTATTAAAAAAAACCGCATCAAATTCCGTTGCGGAGTTTTAAAGATCTAAGCATATATAGGGACAGACAGACAGGGAAGCGACTTTGTTTTATACTATGTAGTGATTAATTAAAACTTTCTGCAGAAGTAAAAGTTTTTGCAGTGCCCCAGAAATGTTCGCGGTAAGGCATACCGATGGGTTTCATGCCATCATCCGCAAAAAAACAGCCTCACTCCTGAGCAGAATAAGAGGCAGTCGCAATAGCATCCTGAGGGCTGTGGCGACTGATACCTCCTCCGCCATAATAAGGCAATTTGTGCGAAGACTTGTTCCTTAGTTTCTGGTCTTCGTTTTCATTCGTTTTTAGTTTTAAGTTACCAACAATAGTATTTTAAGTGCAAAACTGTTTACTGTTTACTAACAATTTATGGATCTCATAGGTGTCCGAAATAAAATGTTTTAACTATTATTATTATTATTAAAAAAAAAACCGTATAAAGGCGGACGTAATGCCTGAGGCAATTTCTGCCAGTCAACCGTAGGGCTTAGGTTTAAGAGCGAGCTTCAATAATATGTTTTATTATAGCACTGTATGACCTAAACCTGCACTTAAGTCACGCTTTTCTGTGACTTAAGCAGTCCATTTATAGACAGAAAAGCGTGACTTAAGTGCGGGTTTAGGTCACACGAGCTATAAAATAGTATACGATACGGGTGACTTAAGTATTCCAGTATAACGGACTATACTAAGTCACACGAGCTATAAAGTACAGGGTGGACCAGAAAGAAATGCACTTTTGAAAATTCTATAATAAAACAATGCTTACGTTTTTAAGTGTAATGTCTGTTTTAAATTACAGACAATTAAAGAAATTTTACGTTTTAAAAATCAATCGTCCAGATGCCGTCCGTTGCGACGACGGCACTCTTCCTATCTTGTTTGTAAATTTTGGAACACTTTAGTGAGAAAATAATTCCCGGCGAGGCAACATCTTGGTTTTCTGACTCCGGAGCTGCAAGAATCGCGTGGTTACAATAACAACACATGGTTCCAACCGGACGGTGCCAAGGTGTTGTGCAAGATTTGTTTCCTCAAAAATTAATTTCGAGGAGGGGTGATATTGCTTGGCTCCAACGAGCCCTTTTTTTTTTTTTTTTGTTCTCTGGGTGAAAATCCTCATGGATGTCCGCCACCCTGAGGCGGGCGGTGGGGTCTGTCAGACTCTTACTGACTAAAAACAACCCCGGTGTTCCCTCTCTCACCTACGCCAGGGGTCGCGGGAACGAACAATACTTCCGCAACCCTCGGCTGGTGCTGGCCCGCACCTGCGGGCCTCCTCGTGTCAGGGGGGGGAGTGAGGTGTTGAACTCCCCCCGCTACGTCTAAGAAGGGCGCGCGTGGAACACTACGCGCCGCCGCCTCGGGTCCTGATGTGTGTGGGGGGCGACGGACGTCCCCAAGTCCGTCGCCCCTGGACCCGTTTAGGGGGGCTGGAAGAGGGCGTTGTCCGCCCTCCGCCGACGCCCAGTGCGCCTGCTACGGGCCGGGTGAAGGGACGAGATCTCCCTCTCCCTTTCCGCAGCCTCCTTCTGCGAGACGACTGTTTCGCAGAAGGAAACCACCGCGTCCCAGGACTCTTCGCTGCCGACCATAGACTCGACCACGGCCGGCAGCGATAGGTCACTGCCTACTCCTGAGATGAGAGCACGGCGCGGCTCCTCCCAAGCGGCACACTCTGCCAGCGTGTGCCGCGCCGTGTCCTCCCGGCAGTCGACGCAGTGGTGACACCGGGCGTCCGGCTCCCTGTTTATGCGACACAGGTACTTCCTGAAGCAGCCATGCCCCGAGAGCACCTGCGTCGCCCGAAACGACAGGGAGCCGTGCCTCCTCCCGAGCCAGCGCTCGAGCACCGGCCGGACCGCCTCGATGGTGACGAGGCCGGCGGTAGGGCGTAAAAGCCTGTCCCGCCATTCCGCCACCAAGACCTCGCGGAGCTGAGACCGACGCAGCTACAAGTGTCGCTGCATCGGTCGCTCGCCCCGCGCCCTCGCTTCCTCGCGCCACCGATACAATGACGCGAGTACTTTCGCCTCGAGGTCCCAGGGCGGGGATCCGGCCCGTACGCAAGCCGCCTCGTAGGAGATCGTGCGATACCCCCTAATGATTCTAGAATTCTGACGGCCATCACTCTCTGCGGTTTCCGCAGAACTGCGATGCTGCCGGCCGTCAGGTCAGAGGCCCACACCGGGGCCCCGTACAGGGCCATGGATCGCACGATTCCCATGTAGAGCCGCCTATAGGCGGCGCTCGGGCCCCCCAAATCGGGAAGCAGCGCTGATAGTGCCCCAGCAGCGCCCAACAACTTGGGCGCCAGCCGCCGGAAGTGGGGCTCGAAACTCCACCGGCTGTCGAGCACCAATCCTAAGTACTTCATGGTGGACTCGACAGCGATCCGAGCCCCCCCGACCACGATGTGTGAGCCGGGCGGCGGCGCCCGCCGGGGGCCATGAAACACCATGGCCTCCGACTTGTTGAGGGCCACCTCCAGGCCCAGGCGACGTATGCGGCCCACCACCTGTGAGATCGCAGCCGTCGCCAGCAACGCTGCCTCCCTGTGCGAGCTCCCCCGGGCAGTGACCAGCGTGTCATCGCCATAACACGTCAGGTCCACGCCCCGTTGGAGCTCGCCCCTTAGCACCCAGTTGTACCCGATGTTCCACAGGAGCGGGCCCAGGACCGAGCCCTGTGGAACACCGCACGACATGCGGCGCTGTTTTCCGCCATCACGTCCCACGTAGGTGACACACCTCTCGGACAGATAAGCCCCAACGACGCGGCGGAGGTAGGGAGGCACCCGATGATACCGCAGTGCCTCCCGAATACAACTCCAGGGCAGGGTGTTGAAGGCGTTGGAAATGTCCAAGGACACCGCCAACATCACCCCACCCCGGGACACCGCTTCCTCCGCCAGGACTCTCACCCGCGACACAGCGTGTATGGTGGAGCGCCCATGCCGAAAACCGAACTGGTTTTCGTCCAGGTCCGGCCCTTCTCTGCACAAGTGGCCGACGAGGCGGGCTGCGATAATCCGCTCAAACAGCTTACCCACCTCGTCTAGCAGCACTATGGGCCGGTACGCGGACGCTGAGTCCGCAGGGCGCCCCGCCTTCCTGAGCAGGACCAGACGATCAGCTTTCCACAAAGTGAGTCCTCTCAGTTGGGGCTCAAGCTCCTTCAGAGCGAGGGCCAACACGCAGCTGTGGATCCCGTCGGGCCCCGGAGCCACGTTCTTGGCCCGAAGCCGCATCACGGCTGCCCCCATCTCTGCTTGTGTCACCTCTGGGACTCCAAGGAGCCCTGATTTAACTCCAGCGGATATCTAAAGAGTAAAGTGTACTCTAATAATCAATCAACCCTGTCCGAATTGAAGGCGAATATCCAAGAAGAAATCCGGTCAATCTCGCCGGGAATCCTCTCTAAAGTGTTCCAAAATTTACAAGCAATATTGGAAGAGTGCCGTCGCCGCAACGGACGGCATCTGAACGATTTGATTTTTAAAACGTAAAATTCCTTTAATTGTCTGTAATTTAAAATAAACATTAAGTATACTTAAAAAACGTAAGCATTGTTTTATTATAGAATTTTTAAAAGTGCATTTATTTCTGGCCCATCCTGTAGTATACGATACGTGTGACTTAAGTATTCTAGTATAATGGACTACTAAGTCAAACGTCATCCATGTCATCTACGCTTCGAAATGAGACGAATTAGGCTCACATTAAGGTCCTAATTTACAGATTACTAAACCTAAATGCTGATCCTCTCATTTAGGGTCCCCAACAACGAGCCCCACAGCTATGACTCTGGTGCCATCATCAGACGAGCTGACCAGGGAGATGATGGACTGCCTCAAGCGCAACTCCTCAGAGCCAGGGACGGAGCGGTGCCGGTACCCCATGCAGATACCTGACCTGATGAGGCAGATGATGGGTGAAGGTAAGATGGCTTAAACTGATATATGTTCGTGTTCGTGTTGTTTGTGCTCGATATTGATTGTTGTAAATATATAATTAATAGTCATTTGTAAACGTAGGGTTAGTTAGTTAAAAGCACCCCACGCTTTTTTACAATGAAATTAATTTTCTTTTCATAACTTTATTTATGTTTTACAATTTTTGGAAATTATTGAAACATATTGAGTTAAGTTATAACAGTTGAATAAAATATACTTAAATTAAAAGTTATTTTCTGATTTTTAGTTCGAGTTTTTTTTTTTAGTTTTTTTACACTATAATTTTTTTGCAGATATTTTAATCTATTTTCCGTTACAGGCACCACCGAATCATCTCGGCCAACAGACTTCAACAACGTAGTTCCAATGAGTACACCATCAGACAGCGTGCCTGAACAATCATCAGAAATTCTTGTCACAGCTGACAATTCTTCTCCAAATAATTTCGTGCCTTCATCTCGAATTTCTAAAAGATCAACTGACTATACTTACTATTACCCTTCAAAACCTCTACATGAGGTAACGTACCCTGTACCTATTGTTAAATTGATCAAACATCGTTTGTCAAATATCAAATCGGTTGTCAAAACTATTGTCGAAAGACGTTTAGCGCATCTTGCTGAAAAGAAAGAAGAAAAACATCATTTTGATAAACGTTCCATAGATGACACTAATGTTCAAACGTCAAATTTCATTAATCAGTTGCCAAATATCCCTAAACCAATTGTCAAATCTCTAGAAAAACGACCGTTGGATTTTAGCTCATCGATACCACACTATCCCGTATCTGATGTTTCTGTTATAAATACGAAATCTTTTAGAAAGCGATCTATAGATGAAAGTAGGATAACTTCTAATCATATTCATCGATTGTCAAATTTGAAATCAGCTGTCAAATCTGTCAAAAAAGGTCCGGTAACTAGGAAAAAGTTTGCACACTTTCTGTCATCTACAAAATTGGCGAAACGGTCGTCGAAATATCCTGCTTCAGATATCAAATCAATTAAAAAACGTTTCACAGATGATCCTTTTTCAAAATTAGCGAATTATTACATAAAACACAAAGTCTGGGACAACTCCAACCCAATTTACCAGAAGAAGAATTTCAATAAAAAATCCGGAGAATTCGATGTTAAAAATGATTTGAACGAGCCTAAAAGAATACACAAACGATCATTATTTAAGAAAAAAGTCATACATTTGCATGCGCCTAAGCCACTGCAAGTAGTCCGTACATACATGCAAGGCCACAGACATAATCACATACACAGCATTCACAAGCCGAAAATCCTCACTCACTTACAGAAACTTCATGATATAAAGCATAAAAAGATTGAGAAAAAACACAAAATTACAAAAAGATCTTTGTATTACGAACACATGTATTTGCCGCGGGCTTCTGCTGATCCTCAAGGCGATATAAGCTACTATATCAAGAATAAAGAAGGGACAAACTTCAACCCTGATTTGGTACAAGCTGGGCAACTGAGGTTGGGTTTGGAACAAGTCTTCCAGACTGGGAACATAGCAGTAGTGAGGAGGTTCGGTGCTAATTATAATCCTTTGAATCCTGCTCCATTCTATGTAGGTATGTTGGCTAGTATGGCAGACGCATAAGATTTCCTAAGAAAGTGGATAACGCTCACACAATAACGGCTGTTCAAATTCACTGTTTTTGACACTTCAAATTCGCCGCGAATCTTTCGCCGTGCGTTGCGTCCAGAAAGCGTACCAACGTGCGAGCATTTGAAGACGAATTTTGCCGATCCATTTCCCTTCATACGTGCACTCGCTCTGAAGTTCGCTAGCAAACTGGACGCAACAAGGAGTCCTATTATATACAACATTATTTTTAATATGTGCGAAACCCAAAACACGTGTCTAGTATTTTTATGTAAAGAATCTATGTACAAAATTTCAAAACTTTATCATGAAAAATCACAAAGTTATAAGCCTTTTATGTTACCCGCTTGTACAAAAAGATGGTTACCACTTACCACGCGCCGCCGGCCGTCCGACCGTGACCTTGATTGTATATATTGTGTGCATATGATTGCGGATATGTACTTAGTGTCACTCGGTGTCCAACTTGTAACAGTTTTTTAAATATTTTTGGGACATAATATTATATAACATGGTGTAAAAATGATTAGAATCGAATCAATTACTTATTCTGAACAAACTATATTCAGGTTTGCAATATACCTAGGTACTAAAAATAATGTTGTATGGTCTCTCTCTAGTATCTCGACTCGCGCCCACCACGCGCGTATCGCGAGTTTGCGATGCGCGTAGTTACGCGCGTACCTATTTTATATTGGGCGCGATGCTTGTGGACGCAATGTATTGGTGACCAGTAGTTCGCCAAAGCGCGTATGAGTTCGCGCAAATGATTTGCAGCGAATTCGCACTTTCTTTACAAGGTCTTGTGTCAAATACTGGTAAAAATGACAGATTTCGCTGACGGCCGTTGTAATGTGACGGAACCGGGGCACTGAACACTTAATTGTAAAATGTGTATGCTTTTCACTACTATCTATAGCTGTTAGACTTACAGGGATTTTTAAATTACTACTTGTATCATACATGGTTAAATTAAATTAGCTAGCTCTGCAGGCGTGATGGGTATCGATATCAAAACTCAGCTCATTTTCACAATTTCAAGTAACTATCGCTCATAATTTAAAGTAACTCCCGCTCATAATTTCAAGTAACTCCCGCTCATAATTCCAAGTAACACCCGCTCATAATTTCAAGTAACTCCCGCTCATAATTTCAAGTAACTCCCGCTCATAATTCCAAGTAACTCCCGCTCATAATTCCAAGTAACTCCCGCTCATAATTTCAAGTAACTCCCGCTCATAATTTCAAGTAACTCCCGCTCATAATTCCAAACAACTGCCGCTCTAATTTCAAGTAACTCCCGCGCATAATTTCAAGTAACTACCTCTCATATTTTTTAAGTAATTGCGGTTCAATGTCTAGTAACTACACCGCTCATAATTCCAAGTAACTCCCGCTCATAATTTCAAGTAACTCCCGCTCATAATTCCAAGTAACTCCCGCTCATAATTTCAAGTAACTCCCGCTCATAATTCCAAGTAACTACCTCTCATAATTTTTAAGTAATTCCGGCTCAATGTCTAGTAACTACACCGCTCATAATTCCAAGTCCTGCAACCTGATCGATCGACCCGTGTGGCTGTTATTACTTAGCCACAAGCCCGTCTACGCCCGCTGCTAGTGTAGTTACTTAAAATGTTGCTTTCAAAATCAATGTGACTTTTAGATACTTTCGTCTCAGTGAAGTTTCAATTTACTGGGAGTTTTCGTGGGCTATGATTAATTTGACAGGACTAAACTAAAATTCATCTTCTGACCTTTTCTTAATGAAATATAAAGAAAAAGATGCACTGAACTTAAATTTAGTTCAGTTTGTGAACAAAGGAATTGACACCGGTGTACCGGTTGATGACCCTAAAAAATAAAATAATGAAACTAACTCACATGAAATATTAGTTTAAAAAATCTGTTTGTTTTCTGTAAACTTCACAGAGCAGCAAAACACATATCGGAGTTCAGTGAGTTTAAGAATAGAATAGAATACAATACTCTTTATTATGTACACCATATAAATTACAGACATAAATATAGAAATTTTACAAAGGGTGACACAATGGACGGTCTTATCGCTAAGAGCGATCTTTTAAAGACAACCTTTGGATGGATTGAAAAGGGAAGGAGAGACAAATACTGTAGGTAGTCTGTGGTGTGGTGTGGTGTGCCTCGCTATGAACTTACGAAAGTCGAGTAAAAGGAAGAGGACCATTAATAGCAGGAGTATTACACTACCTCCATGATTCCGAAAGCTTCTACAGCTACAGATTTTCTCAGCTTCAGTAACAAAACAAACAGCAGTCATTGAAGAAAAAATCATCAACTTTTTTGTTTGTCGTGTTTAGACATGGATTCCTATCGCGTCTGCAAAGTTCAGCTAGCTAATTTCCAAAATCCGCATTTCGGGAGACAATAATATTATAAAGGCGAAAGTTTGTGTGTGTGTGTGTTTGTATGTTTGTTACTTATTCACGCTCAAACGGCTGAACGGATTTGTATAAAATTTGGCACACAGATAGTTTATAATCTGGATTAACACATAGGATACTTTTTATCCTGATATTACCACGGGATCGACACTTATGCGGGCGATACCGCAGGGCGCTGCTAGTTATTGCATATACTTGCATCTTGTCTCCGCTTTGTACATTAATCGAAATAAAACGAAATATTATCATATTATACTAATGTTTTATTATAACTCTGACGGTATAGAACAAAAAATAAGACGTTATAACCTACACTATGCTATTCATAAACTTTTAACAATATTATGATAAAGATATCCGGTAAAGGAAACTCTAAAAGTGGCTTTAAATATTTAAAGCCTCGAATAGCTTGAAAAACGTGCTTTGAAATTACGTAAAATACTGTATTGTATAAAATTTGATGAATGAATGTAATCATAATTATAGTTCCATTCACTCGTTCCTTCCTGCAGTTTTTTTTTAAAATGATTTTTGAGTTTCCATTCCCGAATATAATGAATAATAAAATGCTTCTTAAAGAAATGTTTCTTATACTAAAAAAACTGTAAAATATTATTAAAACGATTGCTTTTCATATGTAACATTTTTTTATAAACATTAACTTAGGTTTTTATTATTGTCGAATTTGAATGGAATTAATTTTCCAATTATTTTATTGTTAAAAACTTTTTATCTTTTATAAAAGACTAGCGACCCGCCCCGGCTTCGCACGGGTGCAATGCTGATCACTATCACTACATAGTATAAAACAAAGTCGCTTCCCGCTGTCTGTCTGTCTCTATGTATGCTTAGAACTTTATAAAAATAAGCAACGGATTTTGATGCAGTTTTTTTTTAATAGATAGAGTGATTCAAGAGGAAGGTTTATATGCATATAATACATGCATAATATAGTAGAGAAACACTGATAATTTTAGAGCCATTATTTCTCTTAAAAAGTATAGGATAAAACATGGTTATTGTGGGTTATCCCTAAGAGATAGACATATGCCATCGCGGACTTTTTTGTAGACCTTTTTAAGGTGTACAATACTGTAGTACATTATTTTGATCTATCTCGTAGGGTTAAGCCAGCGTTTGCAATGTAAGCGCAATAAAATGTGTTTATTTACGACATCACATTAGAAACCCCTAAAATGATCAGTGTTTCTCTACTATATTATGCATGTATTATACATATAAACCTTCCTCTTGAATTACTCTATCTATTAAAAAAAACCGCATCAAAATCCGTTGCGCAGTTTTAAAGATTTAAGCATACATAGGGACAGACAGCGGGAAGCGACTTTGTTTTATACTATGTAGTGATAAAAAGATCCCTTTCTCTGCTTAGCCCGTAAAAGACATAGTTTAAAGTTACATCTTAAAATAACAACTAAAAATTTCGACCATGACTTAATTATTTGGTCCCAATTTGTGACGACGTTCCACGATCTTTGACTGCACACCCATCCGATTCGCTGCCGTACAGCGGTTGCTTAACCTCAGTAGAATAACAACTATGACTTTTTAAACGTTATTCTTCGAAATGATTAACAAATGCGTTGATAACAATTTGCATGACGAAATATAGTTTTTTTTTTTTTTTTTAATATAACGCCAAAACATTTACATAATAATACTTTTATAAATTGGCCCCTTTAATCTTTACTGTCAGGAATTAAAACAATATTCTTTTTAAACAGTGAACGAAACTGAATCGTCACGCTCGGGTCGGTGACGCTGGATCGGGTATACTCAGCGCTGAAACGCGTATACTCGGCTCCAGTCGTATCTTTCTTTTAACAGTCTAATACGTTTCAACTAAGATCGTGTGTAATATAAAGGAATGTTTAACAATACATGTATATATAAAAATATATAATAAGAACAGAAGAAACTATGCTACATAAATATGTACCTACAACGAAAATCTCTTAAATACAATGACTTGTATGTACGTCATGACGTCTAGATCCGCAGTCGTTATGAAACGTCAAAAGAAAAAAGTCGGCCATTTTTAATTTTACGTCAAAATGCGACAAAACAAGTCATTTTATACAAGAAACGAGAAACAATAAAAATATGTATTTTCACATTATTTTTCGAAAAAGGCACGGTTTTTAACAACTATTCCAATTATACTTAATCCACAAAAAAGAATATGTATATACTCGCGGTTATACTTTTATACAAATCGTCAACTGCCAAATTGGTTGCTGTCAAATTACTAACCTAAACAAACATGCCAATAAGATAAAACGTTATTTTGACAGATTACAATAAACTGTTAAAAATTATGATACATGATGACAATTTTTATTTAAAAAAAAAAACGCATTTTTCCGTGCATTTCATAAATAAACACAAATTGATTTTTACCAGTCAACAACTACTTATAAATTATTTCTTATCAATCAATTGTTTATCAATCAACCGATTGGATTTCTCAATCAATAATTTGACAGCTGTCAGACAGTGACATTACGTATGACTCTGTGGTCGCTTCTTCCTGCTGAATAGGCCTCCGAAGACGCCTTTTTTATCTTTCTTATCCTTTGTGACGCCGCTCACTGATAGCTCGGACTCGCCTGATGACCTGTGAAATAAAAATACGTTTTATTTAATTCATTATTTTATAATTAAATTATGCGCCCCTGTCTTTGAACTTAACTGTCTGCACGTAGCATGCTTATTAAAACTATTACCTCCTTACTAATAAACGTATTATATCAGATGAATGCTTAAACACCTATTTCTCTCTTTCAGTCGTCAGTAATTTCACTTTCGAATGAAAAAGACAAAGCGTTGTGTAACTATACAGACGCTATACAATGTTTATTTGTAAGGGGGTAAGAATAGTAAGTTAAGCCCCGTAGAACCACAAGACTAGACTATTTATGGGGTCCCTTAAAAGTCCACCTTTCAGTTTTATTGCGGAGTTTGACGTTCACAACCTACATGTTTAGACTGCGAAGGTGATCTGCGACCGCAAAAATGTGTATTTACAGCATTCAAATATTTAAAACTAGCGACCCGCCCCGGCTTCGCACGGGTGCAATGGAGAAACACTGATCATTTTAGAGCCATTATTTCTCTTAAAAAGTATAGGATAAAAAATGGTTATTGTGGGTTATCCCTTTTTAAGGTGTACAATACTGTACTACATTATTTTGATCTATCTCGTAGGGTTAAGCCAGCGTTTGCAATGTAAGCGCAAAAAAATGTGTTTATTTACGACATCACATTAGAAACCCCTAAAATGATCAGTGTTTCTCTACTATATTATGCATGTATTATACATATAAACCTTCCTCTTGAATTACTCTATCTATTAAAAAAAACCGCATCACAATCCGTTGCGTAGTTTTAAAGATTTAAGCATACATAGGGACAGACAGGGAAGCGACTTTGTTTTATACTATGTAGTGATGATCAACAGAACTCTCTAAGTTAGAATTGTCTTAGAATGTCATGATTTCAATAATAGTCGTTCAATAGGGGTAAGTTAAACTTATACAATTGTATTGATGAGTTAAAGTATTTATTATTCTTTAAATACTTATTTTTTATGGCCGCGAATCATATTTTTAATCAACATAAAACTTGATACGGACCTGCGAATCGCAACAAAAAAAAATGAATTTCGCGGGCTAACCCTGACGCAGTGATTTGTTAAAGGGTGCGTTTCCACTGAAGCGGAGCTGGGCGGAGCGGAGCGGAGACGTGTAGGAATCGTCCAATCACAGACGAGAAGAGTGACGCGATGAGGATTTCATCCATTACGATTATTCGATTCCTGCACGTCTCTGCTCCGCTTTGCCCAGCTCCGCTTCAGTGGAAATGCACCCTAAGGGTGCGTTTCCACAGAAGCAGAGCTGGGCGGAGCGGAGCGGAGACGTGTAGGAATCGTCCAATCACAGACGAGAGACGAGTGACGCGATGAGGATTTCACTCATTGTGATTAGTCGATTCCTGCACGTCTCTGCTCCGCTCCGCCCAGCTCCGCTTCTGTGGAAACTCACCCTAAAAGTTGGTTGTAATAAAGAATTTCGCGGGCTAACCCTGACGCAGTGATTTGTTAAAGGGTGCGTTTCCACTGAAGCGGAGCTGGGCGGAGCGGAGCGGAGACGTGTAGGAATCGTCCAATAGACGAGAAGAGTGACGCGATGAGGATTTCAACCATTACGATTATTCGATTCCTGCACGTCTCTGCTCCGCTTTGCCCAGCTCCGCTTCTGTGGAAACTCACCCTAAAAGTTGGTTGTAATATGAAGTGTCAAACGATTTTAAAACGTTTGTGACGGTACTGTAATGAGGCTATTTTTAAAGTTATACAGTAGTATTGATGATAAAAAGTATTTATTTTTCTATAAATAGGTATTCGTTATGGTCGCGAATCATGTTGGCACCTTTACAGTAAATAGGTCACAAATGCAAGGAGTTTATTACCTAGAAGCGGGTCTCTGGTCTAGCGCTGGCGAGCCTCCGCTGCCAGCGACGGACGCCGGTCGAGTGTTGCCTCCACTGCTGCCGCCGTACGCTAGGAAATGATGCACAATATTAGTGTCTTGCTGACGTATGTGGGTACCGTCAACGGTGGCATCTTTACTTTCAATAAGCAACATTACCCATGAATACTGGTATGTACAGACGCCAGCACATCAAGCTACTGCAATCTGGCAAATTTCTTTAATAGATTTTCAACTTTATCGCTAAAGCATAAGGTTCAAAGTTGATTGGGAAAATTTGACAGTTTCCGGTAGCTTGATGTGCTGGCGGCTGTACATACTTAAATATCTCTCGATTAAATTGATTATAAAAATTATTTATCTACTATTGTTTCGGTATGGCGGCAATAGGTGTTTAGTAATCGAGAGATATACATTATTTCTAGTATATTGCAAACTTGAATACAGTTTGTTCAGAATAACTAACTGAATCGATTCCAATATTTTTTACACCATGTTATATTTTGTCCCAAAAATATTTTAAAAAGGTTACAAGTTGGACACCGAGCGACATTAAGTACATATCCACAATCATATGCGCACAACACAGGTCACGGCCGGTCGGCCGGCGGCGCGTGGTAAGTGTTAACCATCTTTTTGTACGGACAATCAGGTAACATAACAAGCTTATAACTTCGTGATCTTTCATGATACAGTTTTGAAATTTTGTACATAGATTCTTTACATAAAAATACTGGACACGTGTATCGGGGTTCCGATATACTAAAAATAATGTTGTATAAGTACAGTGCTCATGGGTGAAGTTGCTCAAGGAAAGTAAAAATGCCACATTTGACCGTACAGAATTACAAGAGGTAGGATGACAGTAAATAAGTTATATTTTGTTACGATTAATATGCTTGGACATACAGCAGGGTAATTGCGTAACACACTATCAGTAGCAATGGGTTTCATTTTGACAGATCAACAACATTCATTGCGTTATTTACGTTGTTGCGTTGTTGAGCAGACACATTTTTCCAACATATGGAGCAATGGATTAGCAATATGCTTCAAAATTATTCAAATTGAGACTAATAGTGTGTTAAGAGCGACATATCAAGCTACATTTCCAGTATAAGCTGACTTCAGATTGTACGAAAGACCTATACAATGCGAGGTCAGATAAAACTGGAAATTTATAGCTTGATGTGTAGCCGTGTGTGCCAGAAAGAGGCGGTCATACTTAACCAGTTGAACGCCGCAATTAAAAAGCCATTGTGTCTCGCGTGGATCCACGGTTTATACGAAGGGTTAAGGTCCATCGAAGTGAACAACTTCCTCCAAGAGATCAACTTCGTAATCGCGAAAAAATTAATCAGCTGTCCCATACATTTGGTTCGAGTAGGTATTGAGGTTTGTATAGGATAGTTGATAATTTTTTCGCAATTACTGTGTTGGTTCCATGGAGGATGTTGTTCAGTTTAACGGTCTTTACCCCATACTTAAATGTGACCACGCCTTTCTGATGCACGCTGTATAAGCAGAGAAATAATGGTGTTTTAATTATGTTTATCTCTAAACATCGGGCGCTTACATAAAGAAACAGGTTTCCGCTACAGACAAATCCGTAGGGGTCGGTACCGATCAGTGCATGTATATCATTTGTATGTTATCTTATGCGCTCACTTATAAAGAAACAGGTAAAACATGTAACCGTTTCCTTCCGAAGATCAACCAGTACCGGGAGTGGGGACCGAGAACCTGCTTCTTTATGTAAGCACTCTTATAAATGAAACTGTTTAAAAAGCGGGCCTGTGACAAAAGTTCAATGTTTATTATTATTTCGGTTAAACTACTAGAAAATACGACGTTTAGTGAGCCAACAAAATATAACTTCCATTACTATAATATTACGATAAGATCCAATAAGAAAACCAACACCAAATAATAAACAAAAGCACACAGAAAAACAAAACACAATCAATCTAAAATAAAAACAAGTTAAAAACCTAAATACTTACTACAAACATAGGAAAGCATATAAAATGAAAATAATCCAACTTAGATACTATGGAAGCAGATTTAACGAAAATTACCCCAAGGTGAAGGGTTTTTACCCTAAAAATATGAACTAAAATATTTTTAGTTAGAATACAAAGCATATTTAGCATAATTACATACTTAAATTACAATACAATTGATTAATTGCGTAGCATAAAATATAAGGGTAGCTTCACGTAATTTTCTATTTTGGACTCACTAAAAACAGCCGTGCGATTCTGTAACCATCTCGCCGTGAAAGCTTGGGTGAAGTGAGCGTGGAGTGAACTGTCATTCGCTAGGGATTAACACTATTAAGTGCTCACTTCACTTATGATTTCACGGTGAGATTTTTACAGAATCGACCGGCAGGTTATAATTTTAAAACAGGTAAAAATGATTGATGATCGGAACCAAGCTAAAAAGGTCTAAAAAGAAATTAATTTTCTTATTTTGTTTTTTTTTTACTTTCTAAGCCATTGTAAATTGTTAATTTATCTACAGCATGTCGATTCTGTAAAAATCTCAGTGTGATAACTTGCGTGGAGTGAGCTGTCAGTGTCATCCCACTGATGCTAGGGATTGACTAAGCATACATTTACAATCATAATCAATAACGAAAACAATAAAAAAAAAACAAAGTTGATATTCTGACTAATTTTCTGTTTTGCTATTTTATTTTAAAACCCCACAAAATAGTAATGTTTTGACAATTAAAATACTAGTTTTGAAATTATATAAAATTATCAATAGAATTAGTATAAAAAATATTATTAAAATCTCGATTATGATTGTAAATGTTTGCTTGGTCAATCGCTAGCATCAGTGGGATGACACTGACAGCTCACTCCACGCAAGTTATCACGGTGAGATTTTTACAGAATCGACATGCTGGTATGTATGTTAAGCAGTACAGTTTTGTTACGAATTATTTTAGAGTGAATATTTCGACTTTTTTATGGATACTATACAGTTAGTCCAAAATAGATAATTATGAATACGATTAAATATAATAGTCATACACTGCACGCGATGCAGTATGTAGAGAAGATGGCTTGCTCCTGATTGCATGTGAGAAATATAAACAATTGTTAGAAAAACGGATAATTTTGTATAAAGCGTCGTTTTTGTACTGAAGGACCAATTTATTACACAGAGAAACGAGAAGTGTCTACACTCGGTTGAAATGAAGTTCCTTTTACTTTTGCACTCTCATTCTCCAAGTGTGCAGATTTTAACGTGTAAGAAAGAACTTCGTTCCAAAAATTTGGTCCTCCTGAAACGATCATCAATTGAGGACTATTTATGCATTAATGCACTCGCAAAGTGTTCAAAAAGTTGGTCCTTTTGCACAGGTTTCATTACAAACTAAATCAGTACATATTTACATTTAGGTAAAGTTACTAAGATAACGCCAGTATTTATAGGTATACAAGCTCAAACTACATGACTAGGCACAAGTTTCCACGGGCAATATTTTTCCGCGCACTGGATTTTCAACTCACGGTCTTAAGCCGAGCGTTGAGAGTCCAACAGAGAGCATGTCGGTACTTTCAACTTTCGACACTAATCAGTGCGAGAAAAAAAAATCCCCCGTGCCAGGAGGGTTTCCTGCCAAAAAGTATAAAATAAAGAGAATATAAAGAATAAAACTAAAGAATTTCAAAGAGAATTATTACAATACGTAATATATAATAAATAAAACAGCATATAGTGTATTTTTAGAAATTATAGATAATAAATTCACATAATTTATATAAACAGAATTTCAACATTATTGTACAGTACATAGAAAGAAAAATTACAAATTAAATCTAAAAAATAATAATGCACACAGCAGTAGCGACCCAAAGCAATAAAAAAAAATAATTGCCAGCGAACTGTAGCAGGCAGAATACAGGAAAACAACAATTAGGAAAAACTAAGCAAAGATGTAGAAAACTGCTCCTAATAGATAAAGTTAAGGATAACCACCGCACCCTAATTGCGTAACACACTATTCCTCTCAATTTGAATCATTTTGAAGCATATTGCTAATCCAATGCTCCATATGTTAGAAAAATGTGTCTGCCCCACAACATAAATAACGCAATGAATGTTGTTGAACTGTCAAAATGAAGGACATTGCTGCTGATAGTGTGTTACGCAATTAGCCTGCAGACCCTAGCACGAACTTATGTGTCTGCGTAAAACATAGGGGGGGGGGGGGGGGGGGTGATGGGCAAACGTTTACCAAGAATTCAGTACATGAGCCGTCAGGATTAATAATTGCAACGCTGATGGTCAGGCAGAGGTGTACCATTATGTGTACTATTGTGTGGGTACTATTTTGTGGGGGTTTATAATAAAATAGCAAAACAGAAACTTAAGTCAGAATATCAAATTTTTTTTCCCTTTTTTTCCTCCATTAAAACCCCTCTAAATAGTAATGTTTTTTTTTTTCTTCCTAGATTAAAACACCACCAAATAGTAATGTTTTAACAATTAAAATATTAGCTTTGAAATTATATAAAATGATCAATAGAATTAGCATAAAAAAAATATTATTAAAATCTCGATTATGATTGTAAATGTTTGCTTGGTCAATCCCTAGTATCAGGTGGGATGACACTGACAGCTCACTCCACGCTCACTTCACCTAAGTTTTCACGGTGAGATGGTTACAGAATCGCATTGCAGAAGCGCTTGCGAGAACTAGGCCAGAGGCAGAATTTATGGTAGCAGTTGGCGCGTCGGTTTCCCATTCATCGTGTATAGTAACGGTTTTATCCCAAATTACTTGTCTAAATTAGCCCAAATGGCGCTAATATAATTTCTGTACTAAATTAACCCTTAAATGCATAATGTTGCCATATGGCAACAAAGCACGTCATTTAATTTTTTTAAGAATGTGATAGCTGTGAGTTTCTGAACGCACCTCTTTTTGTCAAAACAATATATATACTCTATGAATATTAATATTATTGTATAATTATTATATATTTATTATCTAAATTCTATAGATAAATACCTATACAATAGCATTTTTTGCAATACGATAAAATAAATCATGCATTTAAGGGTTAACGGCAACACGAAAAGTTAATTTTACTATTTTGTCAGACGTTCGTGCAAGGGATACTTAAGCTATGCACGCAGTATATTTTGGCAATCGGTAAGACGAAGAAAAGCACAGTAAGTCTCAATTTATAGGTCGATTTCGCCGCTTGCAAAAATATACTGGACACTGAAGGACTGCTTAAACTGAGGTGAATCCTGCGCGGAACGTTAGACACGGCTTCGCGTGTCGATAGTTTTAAGCTTTTGACCGCCACGGACGGCTATAGCCGGCAAACGAAAACGTGCCAAACACGCCACCGACGTCTACAGCCGTCAAGAAAACGACATTTTTTAAGTACAAAATAAATCTTTTCTAATTTAGTATATTTATTTTGTACTTAAAAAATGTCGTTTTCTTGACGGCTGTAGACGTCGGTGGCGTGTTTGGCACGTTTTCATTTGTCGGCTATAGCCGTCCGTGGCGGTCAAAAGGTTAATGAATAGAAAGTCATGCGACCAATGCGTCAGTTCGCGAGCGTATCCCATTCGGAGTTCACCTCGGTTTTACCAGAGCTTAAATTATTTAGCGATGGCTCTCATAAAATATCATACGCTCTCTTTCCAAGGCTAAGCTGTAAGAATTAAGCCTCAATATAAGTTTCTGGCCTGTGGCATGCAATAAAATTGAAGCAACAAATGACTTGCATCGCCTCAACACTGTCTTTGGCGGTGCAAGTTTCGAGCGCAGGCCACACTGGGAACGAAACAACGTTCGTTTAGCTTCGTTCATGCAGCTAACGCGTCTTCTCATACTTAAGTTCATAGTTCACGGTGTGAACCGAAGTATGTAAACACGGGGTTGTTACATGAGCGAAGCTAACCGAAGTTAGCTTGGTTCCCAGTGTGGCCTGCCGTGCGATTCTGTAACCATCTCGCCGTGAAAGCTTGGGTAAAGTGAGCTGTCATTCGCTAGGGATTAACACTATTAAGTGCTCACTTATGATTTCACGGTGAGATTTTTACAGAATCGACCGGCTGTATTTTATTGTTGCTTCAACGTATGGTTTGCCAGGCTTTTAAATTGCATCTGTGGATTTTTTTTTTAACTTCTTGTAAACCATAGCTAAATAATAGGATCAATACAGAGTAAATTCTTGCCAAATTACAGTAAGTTAGGAGCTAAACGTTAGTAGTATCTACCAAGCTCCACAACCCGCCTGCTTCGGTATTACAAGGCTGTAGTGGTACTTTTGAAAATTGTGGTCATTTGGTATTAAGTTTATAGCTCTATTTCTATTGCAATGAGACCTAAAACATTTCCTTTATCTTAATTTAAAGCGAGATTTCAATATTTTGGCACTATCTTTTGCACTACACAGGTAATTGCTTTTTTTTTTATACACATGTTTAAGGCGTCAGGACGGCCCGCGAAACTCAATTTTTCTTACTTTCTTTGCAATTTGCAGGTCCGTGATGATTTTAATGATTAAATTCTATAAATATACAACGTGTAACGTTAAATGCGCAAAACCTGAAAATAGTTTGATCAGAATAACGAGCAGAATTAATTGAACCACTTTTTAATATAGGTCACATTTTTCAAAAAATCTTCATTAAAAACGTTGCCGTGTCTATTTATTAATAGGTCAAGCAACCGAATATCAGCGCGGCGCAGCGGCCCGGTGACGACTCCTACCTCGATAAAGCGTCGTCGCAGACGTAAGAAACGATCAGAATGGGCAGTACAACTAAAACAGCACAGAAAACCTTTAAAATTTTTTAATAACTTATTTTATCTCTGAAATAGGTCAATTTAATTAAAAATCAGTTGGGGTGTCTGAGGTTTTGCGCATTTAACGTTACACGTTGTATAAGGTCCCATTAAAATAGATGGACAAACTTTTAGAAATCATTCAGACCACCAAAATAAGGACAATGGTAAAAAAAAATATATCAGAAAAACGCATTAGATACAAGAAAAATAACCAGCTAACGAAAATACACTAATGTGCCGGCAATTTATTATTTTAGGCCAAAATAATATCACTTTAATCAGTTTTTTTTTCTTGGATATCTTTGGTTAGACGTACTGAGCGCTGTGTTCAAATTTGTCCATCCATTTTAATGGGACCCTGTATATGTGTTATGGTCTCGAATCACGTTTTAAATTTTTGATCAACATACAACCTGTCACTGGCCGAGGAATTGCAAAAAACGTAAGTCAACCTTAACAGACTCTTGCAACGGAACGATTTTTGAACGTCTTCTTCTCCTTTTCGAGTCAATGGCAAAAGTAAAAATATTTGATTATGTTATATCAGTTGGGCCCAGTAGGTGGCCACGCCATTGTGAAACTAAGAAATCTTAAACCTAACATTGTGACTAGTGCCCAAAGTAAAAAAAAATGATTAAGTTTTGGTCCCAGTAGGTGACCACGCCATTGTTGAACTAAGAAATTTAAACCTAACTTTGCGAAAAGTGCCCAAAGTTAAAAATATGGTATTCTGTCTAATAAGGGTTATTGAAATAGACGTATAAATCCGATCCTTCAAATAGTACCACCATCTAACGCAATTTTCAAAGTACCACTCAACCCACGTGTTTTAATCATAACTGACCGGTTTCACTCGCCGAGTAAAAGTGTGACGTAGTCTCAACATTCTGCCAGTTATTGTTCTGTCCGGACGGATATCCTTGCCACGATGTTGTATTCCTGTTCGCATTGGCGTCCCTCCCTTGCCAATTACCACCAGACATTCTTTGCTGGTAACTATTCACTAAAGCCGACACAGACTGCTTTTCTCCTTGAGCATTCGTCCTTTCAAGGTTCGGGTTTCGCTCGGGTAAGTTCGGGCCGCGATCGGGTAAGATCGGCGCGCGGTCGGTTAAGTTCGGCGCTCGATCGGGCAGTGGTGGACGGTCTGGAGGGCCGGAGAGGGGTAATGGTGGTGCTCCGATGTCCGGGGCTGGTAGGAATTAGTTGTTAAACTCGTGTTGGTGATTTTTACCCTTTTTGTTTGGTAGGGTAAATTTGGTTAATGAAGGGTAAAATTGGTAAATTGTGATGTTATTTTTTTTTAATTATATGTCGTTTTGTGCGAATAAAGGGTGCTTTTAGCGTGAATGGGTTATTTGTGTAAAATAGTTATAACTGGTTTGAATTATTAAAGATTATTCATAATTAATGAGAACAACTCTTTAAACATGCATCACATTTTACTTTAAAAATAAAATTGGACAAATACATAGCTAAAAGGACAACCACAAAGACAATACAGTGCAAGAACGTCACAAGAAAAAACCTAATAAAATTACTTTGGACCATCATAGTTATTTAATCAAAATTACCCCCTTTATAAAAATCATTTTGCTAGACCCTATTAACACGGAGAAAAATCTTAGAAAAATTACTGTGCTGTCTCATAATCTGAGTGCATTTGAGTGCTAATGGAAAAATTGCCATGCTAGCACAGTAAAAATTCTTATGCTGTACAGTAAAAATTATTGGACAGATAGTGAATTTTTCCCAATCTCACTCAGAAAATTTTCTGCAGATGTCACTTGCACTCACTTTACAGTGGCGAGGACAGTAATTTTTCTAAGAATTTTCTCTCCGTGTAGGTCATTCAATAAACTGTGCGTAGCATTAAATACTCAAATGTTTTTTCTATATTCCTTGAACCCCATTTGCACAATACAAGTTTCTTGCCTGTGTCACACAGTAAAATTGATGTAACTGTGGCGACATCTACATCGCCACGTGTGAAATAAGCATCACACCGACGTCATGCAAGCGAAGTTTACCACGCAACTGGCATATTATACTGGATGACTTTTTTTCAGGTTCCAAATTTTTACAGGGTGTTCAACTCATAAATATGAACAACTTTCACTATGGGACCAACTCTGAAATCACGAAAAAAAAAATCAGCTGTTTAATACAAAATTTCAATACCTACTTGACCAAAATGTATGAAACTTCTGATTTTTTTTTCGTGATCTCAGAGTTGGTTCCACAGTGTAAGTTATTCATATTCATGGGGTGAACACCCTTTAAAAATTTGGAGACGGTAAAAAAAAGCATGCTGTATACAACGTCACGACATCAATCGTCGGGCCGTTGCCCACCAGACACGACGCCCGTCTGGTCGGAGGAACCACTCATTTCTATGGAGGATGAGTGAAGTTCAGACCCTGTTCCTCACGCCTCCATATAACAAATAGCTTGCATCGTCTATACCAGTTTAGACGGAGCAACTTTTATTGTTGCTTCACCTTATGGTATGCAACAGGAAAATAAATCGCACTCTGTAAATCAGCGGGGTAATTGCGTAACACAAATCATCATATCATATTTTTTTTTATTTTTATAATGAGGCTATAATGCTTCCACAGCTGGGAGGCCGCCTATCGGTGAGAGGGAGTGGGCTGTAATCCACCACGAGGGCCCAGTGCAGGTTGGTAGATGTCACATGTCTTGGAATTTCTGGTTGTAGGCCATGCCGGTTTCCTCACGATGTTTTCTTTCACCATTTTGGCGTTTTCGCGCAACACACATAAAATGACAATTGATCGCAATGTCTTTCATTTTGACAGTTCAGCCATTTTCATTGCGTTATCACGTTGTTGAGCAGACGATTTTTTTCAAACCCAACAGGTAATGGATTAGGAATTTCCTTCAAAGCCCTTGGATTGTGATTGAATTTGTGTTACGCAATTAGGGTGCTGGCTCTAGTAAAATAATAATTAAATCTTGAACATCAAAATGAGTAAAATTGACTATTTTGGAAAAGTTTTGAATCTTTTCGAAACATTTTCTGCTCAATCGATTATATTTAAAAAGCTAAGGTATTAAAAACTCACCGTTCTGCTGCGACCTTATGAACTCTGAATTGATATCGCGTCCGTTTGAGAACCGAGATTTACCCCACGAGCTGGACCCCGAAGACTGTTCCAGACTCCTGTTAGGAAAAAGATGGAAGGAGTTTTTATGCCAAATTTTATTTAATGTTTGAGCTCCGTATCGCCTACGGAAGGAAGAATGCACAATTTACAAGCGTCAAAGGTCCGCACTTGGAGTCTGCCAAAGGATTCGTTCCATAGCCCTTTGGCAGACTCCAAGTATACTTGGTCTCAAACTCACAGACCACATTAAGAACACACACATACATCGTTCCAAAACACTAACAGCGGACGCTGGTCGCACAGCTGCTGTACTAACTGGACCTGGGACACACCTGTCACATGGCAGAAATTCGCAAAAGCCACCACTCAGTAGATCCCAAATGGCAGGAAACGACCGCGCCAAACTAAGATACTCCATAGACAAGTTTAGACGTGATCAAAAAATTGGCTACTAAAAATACGTCAATTTACGTCAGGCGCTGACTAATTTGACAAGACTAAACTAATATTTATCTTCTGTCATTTTCTTAATGAAATAGAAAGAAAAATATACACTGAACTTAAATTTAATTTTGTTTGTGAACAAGGGAATCCGCGCCAATAAAGATTTATTGCGGATACTAAAAGCATGAGATCCAAAAACTTAGGTACTTGCCATAAGATAGCGAGGCGGATGAATTTTTCGACGCCATATTTTAGTTTGTGAATAGTTTTAGTTAAGTTAGTATATAATTTTGTTATTTTTCTTAATTGATTAGGTATTAATTGTTATTTACTTACATATTATTTTAATTCTAAATAAAAAAAATATTGTACTTAGGTACAGACACCTGCACTTCAAGCAACTACAACAGATTTTCAACTTTATCGCTAAAGCATAAGGCTCGAAGTTGATTATGAAAATTGGACAGTTTCGGGTAGCTTGATGTGTTGGCGTCTGTACCTGCAGGGTAATTGCGTAACACACTATCAGTAGCAATGGGTTTCATTTTGACAGTTCAACAACATTCATTGCGTTATTTACGTTGTTGAGCAGGCACATTTTTCCAACACATGGAGCAATGGATTAGCAATATGCTTCAAAATGATTCAAATTGAGAGTAATACTATGTTACGCAATTAGAGTGCTGGCAGATATTTTATTAAGACTTTTGTTCCATTTTCTGAGGGCATTCGGACACCGTGAAACCGACCAATAATTAAAAGTAAAGTCAAGTATTTACCTGAGTTCAACTTCTTCTTGAGGCGGCTGTCTCGGAGGCAGTGACGGTAGCACCGTTGATTCTGACATTACATAAATTTTTATTATAATTTATTTATTAAAATAAATGTTTTGAGTAACGTATGGCTCTTCTAGGAGCGAACTGAAGAGTGTTATTGATTTTGATAATTTGTTGTTTGTCGTTTAAACAAGACAGATAAAGTAATTGTGGTATATTTGGTTTGAATACGGAATGTATTAATACCAGAAAGTAATTTAAAAGTCATTATGATAATATGATAAAATGTAGAATAAATACAACGAGCCGCTGCAATGGCGACATAAATTTGACACACATACACGGTTCCGCGTTTTCGATTTATAAATATACAACGTGTAACGTTAAATGCGCAAAACCTGAAAATAGTTTGATCAGAATAACGAGCAGAGTTAATTGAACCACTTTTTAATATAGGTCACATTTTTCAAAAAATCTTCAATAAAAACGTTGCCGTGTCTATTTATTAATAGGTCAAGCAAGCCAATGTCAGCGCGGCGCAGCGGCCCGGTTACGACTCCTTCCTCGATAAAGCGTCGTCGCAGACGCAAGAAACGATCAGAATGGCCAGTAAAACTAAAACAGCACACAAAACCTTTACAATTTTTTTAACGACTTATTTTCTCTCTGAAATAGGTCAATCGAATTAAAAACCAGTTGGGGTGTCTGAGGTTTTGCGCATTTAACGTTACAACGTTGTATTTTAATTTCATTGAATGTTATTATTTATTGATTTTACAGAGGCCCGTGGCTAAATAATAACAGCCGCACAGGTCGAGCGGTCAGGTTTGACGGCACGGTTGGCGCAGTGGTTAAGCGATTGACTGCTGCGCTGCGTGTCGCGGGTTCGATTCCCGCACGGAACAAATATTTGTATGACCTACAAGTAGTTGTTCCGGGTCTGGCTGTTTGTGTATGTGAGTTTAAATGTTTGTAAACGCATCCACAATACAGGAGAAATTCCTAGTGTGAGCCAACGTTAAAAAAAAAGTTAAGCTACGCTTGCTGCGGTTGGTCTGTGGACGTTCCTTGGATGGGTGACCATCTTCACATACCGAGACCCCTCCGTGCCTCGGAAAGCACGTTAAGCCGTTGGTCCCGGCTGTCATTCGTAGATCTTTTGCAGTCGTTACGGGTAGTAAGAAGCCCGAAAATCTGACAACCAGTCTTACCAAGGGGTATCGTATTACCCAGTAACTGGGTTATAGAGGTCAGATAGGCAGTCGCTCCATGTAAAATACTGGTATTCAGCTGCATCCGCTTAGACTGGAAGCCGACCGCAACATAGTTGGGAAAAGGCTAGGCAGATGATTTATTGATTTATTTAAAATTTTCTAAAATAACATTTTGGAGCAACCTGTAGCGCAGAAATGAAATTAAAACGGACGAGAAAAAAGACCACGCCACTCGATGTTTTTTTTTTGGGGGTTTTATTAAAATTGGGACCACTCCGTGCAAAAAAAAAAATCATTTAAGGAGCTACTTACCAGCTGGGTCAGAACAATAGAAAAACGAGGAACAAAAAAGGTGTTGGTGAACGGCCTTTTACTAGCTGGCATAGAACAATAACTTCATGACTTAATTTTTGCAAGGGTGATCCCAATTTTAGTTACTTTTTATTATTTAGTTTGTTTGTTTGTTTTTTTTTTTCAGTACGAATGATTTTAACCAATCAAAATTTATATGATTAATGGGCACAAGCCTTAACTGTGTGATAAATTAATGTCACCATTGTAGCGCCCTGCGCCACGTTGTATAATGAATGTTATCCGTTTCCAGCCGAGTTAAAGTGATCGTGAGTTTCGACTTTACAAAATTCTAAGCAAAAATTGAAACAACTTCAGCGGACGCAGCCGGCGTCGATCTTTCGTGACTCTAGCTAGGAATGAGACAAAAATAGTTTTGCACTCTGTGCGCACGTTTCCGTTAATTGCGAAGATTTGACAGTTTCGGGTAGCTTGATTTGCTGGCGTCTGTACTTCACGTGTCTTAGGTCAGATAGGTAATAGCTCCATATAAAATACTAGTATTCAGCTGCATCCTGTTAAACTGGAAGGCGATCCCAACATTAATTGGGAAAATGGCTACGCAGATGATTACGGAACATCACACCTATAAAATTTGGTACAATATCTTACCTATAATTCTTTCCGGAGTAGTGGAGGACACTCGTTGCGACTGCTGACTATTTCTGTGTTCCTGTAGGATCTCGGCCTGCGTGCGCGGCCTGCGCTCAGGCTCGGGGGAAGATCCTGCTGATGATGAAGACTCCGCGTTCCTGAGGAGTTGGGGGTTGAGGTTACGGCTGTGGTAGTGTACCAGGGTTTGGGAGTGGTATGTGGTGGTAGAATTCTGGTAGGACCATTTTTGTTGAAGAGACTGTCGTCTTTTTAATGTAAGGCTTGGTCCAAAGAGGTATGTAATACAGTATATTAATTATAGCCTATTAGAAGACCTATAATTGATGGGCCATGGCTACAGAATTACTGATCATGCTGCAATCACAAATACGTTTGTGTCTGTCTTCAAAGCAAGAGCGAACAGGCATCTTCTGGGCACGCTCGTTCCATCATAGTCCTCATCCATCGCTTTCCATCAGGCGTGATCAAGGTCAAGAACAAGCCCTTTCAGCAATAAAAAAAAAATAAAACTGTCAAAAATCGCTCTTTACGCATGCAAAACATTGTCTTTGAAACAAAGTTTTGCTACTATTATCTTTTACTCGACGTACTCATGTAATCTTCTCCTGATTTCGGCTGTGGGGGATTCTCCAGGTGGTACAGCGGAGTAGGGTGTCAGTTGCAGCTCTGGTGGTAGTTGGGCGTGGAAGGACAGCTTGGCTACCCATTCCTGTTGGAAAGAGAAAAAAATATTGAGTATTATTTAAGGTAAAACCACTAGGAACCCGTGTTAAGCTATGGTTACCTATACTAACGGTGAGAGTCCGCAATTAACACTTTGAACGCCGTGGTGGGTCACCGGTGTGAGCGACAGCAATTATTTTGTTAATTCTTTGGATAGTAATCTACACTAATATTATAAAGAGGAAAGATTTGATTGTTTGTTTGTATTGAATAGGCTCCGAAACTACTGGACCGATTTGAAAAATTGTTTTACCATTAGAAGCCGACATTTTCCCTGATGAACATACGCTACTTTTTACCGCGGGAAAATGCTTCATTTCTACGGGAAAACGGGTAATATGATTTAAACGGCGCACATAGGGTTTTAAGTACGGGCGGCATTGGCCAAACCGTATACACATCACCTTTGTCTATCCTTATCTAACTACATGTAACGTAAAAAACAATGAATCATGCTACCCGAGACCGGGCGTGAACCGGTTGTCAGTGCACCTATCTCGCCGTCAGCGCAGTTCATTGTTAACCTTTGATTATATAATGCTCGTACGTCTTTTGTTTTTGTAAAAGTGTAAGAGATATTTCTTGATATTTGCTGGCGGTACCAAAGCCTACTTTAAAGATTTTTAATATGGATACAATAGCTGGATGTAAGTACTTATTATAATGTCAATAATATCTGCCAAGCAAGCTATGCTGATTGAAATAAGACTCACAGAATAACCATAATGTTCATAGACCAATTTTCCATACTTTCCTACTTTCGTTTGACATTTTAACAACTTTCTATTCGTTTCTATAATAAAAGCAATTTTTTTTTGGTTTCATTTTTGTTTTGTCTTTACGAATACATATGTACTTATTGCTAATTTTTGCTACTTAACTAATAAATTTCATTTACTAATATACTTTTCTTTTGTAGGTTCTTCAACTGAAACGTCTATTGAGCCACAATGGAGGACACTTTTAAGGCACTGATATTGTCATCTGATCCTTTTATAACCGCCATGCGGCCCTTACCAAAAATAAAAAAAATCCGTTTTAAGTTTTTAAGTAAATCTGTTTTAAACTTATTAGAATATTAATTTTTTTCTAATAAAAGTAGTTTTATTAATAGATTACTAGTTTTATTGACTTCATTTGACTATTTATATCCCATAGAAATAATAAAACACAAAATATAATTTTGGCCAAAAAACAGGGAATTAAACCCCACTGTGCGGCGGGATTTCCGAATTCTACGCAAACGAAGTTGCGGGCGGATGCTAGTATTAAATAATTATTAAGAGGAGGGTTTTTGACTATTTTGAACGGTGTGAGCCAATAAATTATAATGTGTAAAATTCGTCGAAATCGCGAATCGGCGTCAGCCCATATGGAAGTTATAGTGGTGATCACTGGTGAGCACCACGGCGTTGATGGCACTGAAACGTTTCTTATGCGGCGTCTACAAATGATAAATGATTTATTTTCTGTAAGTAGATTTGTACAAACACTTTTACATGTCAATCCTATTTTTTTAAACTAGATGAGGTCGGCGTTTCCTATCTGACTACTCTGAGAAGAAAGGCCGAAACAAACTCAGAGGTCACAGTCTCTTTTAAAGTCCAGACATAATCTTGGTCAGATCATGTGAAGACCATGTAGATTGGTGTCTGAAATGGTCTTTTGAGTAAAGAACCACACAGATTGAGCGGACCTGTCCAGTCAGTGCACGCATTTGTCAAAAATCGTGCAGCTCAACTCAGAACTTGAGGAGCCTCACGATTCGACGAACAATACCAATGAAAGGACATTTGGGTAGGCCGCGTAAATTACTCAAACTGCCAGATCATGATTAAAACTAACTAAGAAGGAAAACAGAAAAAAAGAAATGACCCACATAGTCTTCACACTCACAGTAATAATAATAAAAAATAAAATATTTTACAAAGTAAATATCCATGCCAATGAGTAGTGAGTGAGTGAGTAGTGAGTGAGTGAGTTGGGTTTGAGAATTTTTACATTTAAGTGGAATGCTTACCTTCATCAAATCCTTGGAGGAGCAGGCGAACAGGTACTCCGCTCCGTCAGCACCCGCCAGCCGGAACACGTTGGCGCGCTTCGTGTAGTCGCCCGCGGGCTCGCAACGTGCCTGTCACAAATAGAACGTTTTTATATTGGTGTTTTAGAAGGTTTGAGGAGAAATCAAAAGTCATTTATTCAAACTAGGCTGAGAATCAGCAAATTTTGAACGTCAAAATGACAAAAGACAGTCCCCCAAAACGCCCGCCCTTCACCACTTCCTAGTGCTTTCGCTGGGAAGAAGAAGTGGCGCAACAAACTCCCCAGCAGCACAGCTGTCTGTTCAGTTAGAAAATACTTGATTTAATGCAATACAAGGTATGCAAAGTAATTAACATTACAAGACTCAGAACACTAAATTAAATTATTTGCCATATGTCAGCTAGCCATGCCAATATACCAACAAATACAATAAAAACTATACGTACTCAAGCAAAAAAATAATAAATCAAAATTAAATAAAAGCCTCCAGGTGTAAAGGGCGTGACCGCTAACATATTTATGCAATGCTGGGTTCTGTTCTGTAAATATCTCACCGTGAAATCGTAAGTGAAGCGAGCACTTAATAGTGTTAATCCCTAGCGAATGACAGCTCACTCCACGCTCGCAAATGATAAACTAGGACCATGGAAAGAAACTAACTTTTTCTTTTTACGTGTTTTTGAACCAATTGGAGGGGCCCGTGGCTAGATAATAACATCCGCACAGGTCGATCGACCAGGTTAAGCTACTCTTCCGCGGTTGGTCTGTGGATGGGTGACCATCTTTACATACCGAGACCCCTCCGTGCTTCGGAAAGCACGTTAAGCCGTTGGTCCCGGCTGTCATTCGTAGATCTTTGACAGTCGTTACGCGTCGTCAGAAGCCTGAAAGTCTGCCAACCGGTCTTACCTAGTGGTATCGTATTATCCAGTAACTGGGTTGTGGAGGTCAGATAGGCAGTCGCTCCATGTAAAATACTGGTATTCAGCTGCATGCGGTTAGACTGGAAGCCGACCCCAATATAGTTGGGAAAAGGCTAGGCAGATGATGATGTTTTTGAACCAATTTACAGAAATAAAAAACCTTTCTGATTGACTCACGTTGAGAATAGCCACAGGCGGCGCCGCGGCCTTGGCGCTGGCGAAGTCCAGCTCGTCGCGGAAGAAGCACAGCAGCTGTCCGCACAGCACGGAGTAGTACGCTCTCCACGAGCGCACTGTGGCGCGCTTGCCGCCGCAGCCCGCTTCCTGCTTGCGTTCGAGGTATCCTGAAGGGAAGATGGGTTTTGTAAGTCAGTGAAAAACTCGGGTTCGAAAAGTGCTGATTCTCAGCCTAGTTTGAATAAATGACTTTTAATGTTGATTTTGAAAAACGAGCCGTCAATCTATTCAAAACAAATATCATACAAGTATATTTAATGAACAACTATCAATCTAATCAAATAATATAACAATAATGATGTATAAGCTGGATTACTGTAAAGTTTCATCAAAATCCGTTCAGTAGTTTTTGCGTGAAAGAGTAACAAACATCCATCCATCCATCCTCACAATCTTTCGCATCACACTAATATTATAAAGGCGATAGTTTGTGGTAGTGTGTGTTTGCGTGGGCGTGTGCGTGTGCGTGTGCGTGTGCTTGGGCGTGGGCGTGTGCGTGTGCGTGGGCGTGGGCGTGTGCGTGTGCATGTGCGTGGGCATGGGCGTGTGCGTGTGCGTGTGCGTGTGCGTGGGCGTGTGCGTGGGCGTGTGCGTGTGCGTGTGTGTGTGTTTCTATGTTTGTTACTTCTTCACGCTTAAACGGCTGGATCAATTTAGATGAGATTTGGTATGGACGTAGCTACTTTTTATCCCGAAAAAATGTAGTGTTCCCGTGGGATGAGCAAGAAATTCTAATATATTTGCTGCTCTATCAAACTCAAAGGGTTCGACAGATTTTGATGAAATTTGGCGTGGAAGTAGCTGACATCCTGGATTAACACATCGGCAACTTTTTATCTTGAAAAAATGTAGTGTTCCCGTGGGATGAGCATTTCTTATCACTTTGCACTTGTTGAAATTTTACTTCCGAATACTATAAACGCGAAAGTTTGTGAGGATGGATGAATAATAATAATAATAATAATAAACTTTATTGTCTCAAGAAGATACATACAATGGTAAAACACATGAGTTTTAACAAACTTAACATGTACAATAATTTTGTTGACCGCTAGTACCCAAAGTAAGATTTAACTTGTGGTATGGGTACTAGGGCTCTCGTACTTAAAAGCAGCAGATAGGTGTCGTTAGAGTGTAGTGTATCGTATATGTTGCATTACGGTAAGAAAATCTTAAATATTATAACTATTTCTATATATGTATAATGTATATATATATATATAACAAGGTATTGTGTATGTGAGTGTGTGTGTGCGTGTATGTGTATGTAATTGTGTGTGTGTGCGGGTGTGTGTGATGGTGTGTGTGTGTGTGTGTGTGTGTGTGACGGATTAATTTAGGTTATAGCAAACTTAACTTAGTTTAATCAATTTTTCTGTTTCCTCATATGATTTAGACAAAAGCCAAAGAGTAACTTTTTTCTTGCATTTCGATCTAGTTACTGAATAGATGTTGCATTGTTCGTTAGCAGTATTATACAGATGACAGCCTAAAATACTGTAGTTGCGCGCTGCTAATGCACTTCTAAAACTTTGGGTTTGGCAGATCCTAGGTGGACGGCGCCTGTTTGTGACTGGTATGGTGTATTTCAGACTAGCATGTTTTCTGCAGATAGTTTCAAGCACAAAGAGCTGTCTGACAGTAAGCAGTTTACACTCGTGATATAACTGGGCAGTCGAGTACGTGAAAGGCTTAAATGTCATAACCTTAAGGACTGCCCTTTGTGCTCGCTCCAAGGGCAGAAAACATGATTTCACAGCTCCACCCCAGACTGATATACAGTATGTCAAAATAGATTGACATAGTGAATAATATACTAGTTTTAGGGTGTCAAAGTCAGCTGAATTACGCATTTTTTTAAAAATATATATCATCTTGCGGACACGGGATGTAATATTATTCAGTTGGTGTTTCCATGAAATAAAACTATCAATAAATACTCCCAGATACTTTGTGTGGTCTGATCTCAGTATAGATGGGCAGACACAGGTGTGGGTAGAGGCGAAAGTCGTACAAGTGTGCGCTCTTATATTAAAAGTTTCTGAGGATGGTTGAGTTACAGCCGTCTTTGAAAACGTGATGTAAGTAGTTTTGTTGAGGTTCAGAGTTAGGAGATTATTTGAAAGCCACTGCATTACATGACCAAGAGCGCTCTCTGCACGAGCAAATACTTCAGTCCAGTTATTGCCATTGACAAGTATTGCAGTATCGTCTGCGTAGGTAAAGATAGAGGAAAATGGAAGGGATAGGGTGCACAGGGAGTTTATATAGAGTAGGAAAAGGGTTGGCCCAAGGATCGATCCCTGTGGGACGCCAAATGAAAGGGGAGCGTTGTCACTAAGAAAGTTATCTATCTTTACACACTGAGTCCTATTAGAAAGGTAATCCTTAAAAATTCGAAGTGCATATCGGCGGATGCCCATTCCTTCCATCTTCAGTAGGAGATGAGGAACAGAGACAGTGTCAAATGCTTTGGTAAGATCAAGAAAAATTGACAGGCATTTTTGTCCACTATCGAGGGTATTTACGATTTGATCAACTAGAGAAGCTACTGCGTCTTCAGTCGATATGCCTACTCTGAATCCAAATTGATTCGGCGCTAGAATACTGTTCTTCTGTAAAAAGTTTCTTAAACGGGTATCTAGCAACTTTTCTAGAATTTTGGACAGCGCAGGTAGGACAGATATGGGCCTGTAACTATTGACACTGTCTCTGTCTCCACTTTTAAATATGGGATGCACAACAGCCCTTTTAAAGGATTTTGGAAAAATTCCCTCTGCCATTGAAATATTGCAAATGTGAGCTATTATTGGCACCAGGGTTTTTGAGCACCTTTGCAATAAATGAGCAGGGATTGCGTCCCACCCGACAGCGGCATCTTTACGCAGGCTTTTAATAACTACATCAACCTCAGACTCGTCCGTTGGCAACAGAACAAAAGAATTAGCATTGATGTTATCACTCGGCAATTGATAATTTTGTATATTAGGGTCAATTTGTGATGCTAAGTCGCTACCGATGCGGGAAAAGTACTCATTAACTAGGTTAACAGATTTCAGATTATCTCTGTCAATATTCAAAAGCTCAACCGGCGATTGTTTAATGGAATCCGTGCAAGTAATATTTTTAACTATTTTCCAAGTTGACCGTGGGTTTTTTCGTGCTTTACGTAATTCATTATTCTCGAAGTTGTGTTTTAATCTTTTCAGTAACTTATTGCAAAAGTTGCGGTATCTGCGAAAAGTTATTTTGAGGGTGTAATTATCAGGATTTATTTTAAGCTGTTTACTCATGGAGTCACGATTTCGTATACATCTGAGCAATCCTATTGTGATCCAGGGTTTGAAAATGACAAGTTTAGACGGTGGGCGAATTATTCTAGAGTGCATTTGTATAATTGATCCAACACTTGTAATCAAAATCTCAGATGCAACGTTAGGATCAGATGTATTTAATAATTGCGTGAAATCAGTCTTCGCAACATCCGCATAAACAGAGTCATAATCTACTTTGACAAAGTGGGACTTGCGTTTATTCGGCCTAAGTGTCGTTTCCATGCTGAATAGTACTGGTAAGTGGTCCGTGATACTAGATTCAATAATTAAAGTGGTGGTTCTGAGACTAGACTTCAATAAGACGTGGTCCAGACAACTTTTGTCACGGGTAGGTAGATTGTGCGTTGGTAAAAGTCCATGCAGTGCCGCTAGATTAAGATAGTCGTTCGCCATACTGTTTAACTGTGCCGGGATGATGTTAATATTAATATCTCCTAATAAAACCACATTCTTATAGCTACTTAGTGAAGCAAGTGTATTTTCCAAACTATCCAAAAAATTGTCAATATTACGGTTACAGGGTGGGCGATACAGGGCAACTATGACTAGATTTAAAGATTCAATTTTGCAAATTAAGCAGTTTGCGTCTTGTACGTGCGACTCAGTGACGATATGTGTAATTGAAGTCTTTACAAAAACAATAACACCGTCGTTTTGATTTATATTTTTTACCGTGTGATAACCAACATAACCACTTAAAGCGGGGTGGGTGGGCGCCTTACTTAGCCAGCACTCGGAAAGAACTATAATTTCAGGAACTATAGATAAATTACTTAAAAGAACAGTAAATTCATCAAAATTGTGGTTGACGCTACGTATATTGATATGCAATATGTTCACAGATTTTTTATTTAAGAGCTCTCTACATCGTTCTGGTTTACATATGCATGACTGTGTTGTACTTATAGAATCTAGTTCATTTGTTATTGTGTTTATATCGAACATTTATAAGGATAAAAGAAGACAATTAAAGATACAGCAACGACAGTTATGTGCAGACATCGCATGTGCCTGATTAAGAAGCAATAGCAACCATTTTTGATAACTACTTTTGCTATGAATTTCAAATAAGGTTTCTTGTAGTCCCTGCCCACCCCATCGGGAAACAGGATCAAGGATACGCAAGTATTCTGTAACCATTTCAACACCGTGCATTCCATAAAACTTGTTACATAACGCATAAAGTGACAGAATTCTATAGAAATAAGACCTGTAATATGTATTATAATAACTATTGTATGAGAATATGGCTAATGCTGTGTGTATGTTTGTAGAATTAATATTGTCGTGTTCATACAATAAGTAAGACCTTAATGTATATAAAGAAATGAGTAAGTATTTATGTGTTAGTTTATAGTGTACTATAAGTGTTGTTTTGTGTAGTAAATTAAATTGTTTATAAGTGTAAAATATTCGTAAGTTTCTAATATACTTATTTATAACAGAATTAACACTATTAAATATAGAAATAAACAATACGCAGTTTTTTAGGAAACAACATATCACCAAAAATAAAATGTTATTGTGAGTTAGGCAAATTATTAAGACATGCCAGAGATTTAATAATAATTTGAGGCATACCCTCTTCATCCTGGATTAAGAGGGTTCATGCGTTAGAGCCATGCTGGAGTCAAAATTGATGATTTCCGACGGACAATAAAACCATAATGTGTTTAATTTATAGATGAGATATTGACGTCATATTATTGGGAATTTTATAATCTAGTGCATGGCTGAAAAACATTTTTAATTTTTTGTTTAGTTTTCTCATCAGAACCGTTTTTATGCAAGCCTTTTTTAAAACTAGCGATCGACGGTCTAAGCAGATGCTAGATATTAGTAAAACCATATATGACAAACTTATTACAACATTACTTTATAAAAAATAAGAACATTTTTTAGTGCATGGCTGAAAAAAAAACACGATTACTGTAAGTTTTCATTCAAGAAAAGTATATTCAAAAGTGTCAATTGTAGCCACTTTTCGAGATATTAAACGTGTTAGTTTAGGATGAAATCTGAAATATTTATATTTTCTTTTAGACCTAGTAAATTAAGACATTTATGTTCTAAAACATGGTTCAAATATTTTTTTAATAACTTATATGTTTATTTTACTATGAATTATTTAGTATTGCTATATAATCGGCGCGGATTCACGCCACCGCTCATTGCCGGCTGAGGCCTTTCAGAGACAGGACGTGTGTCGCTCCCATCGCTGCGTGTCGCGTAAAATATTATCGTACTTTCGCGAGTTTTTAGCGCGACTGGGACACATTGATACTTTTTATTATAATATATTTTTATTATATTACAGAACTTTGGTGAGTACATATTTTAATGTAATGGTATTCAATTAACTTAAGAAGATTAAATTAGACTTCTTTATGTATGTTTCGATTTTACTTTTTTTTAGATATGGCTAACAAAAGGCGCTATACGGGAATAAAAAGAAAAAAATATGAAAATTTAGCCAAGGCTAATGAAGCTAAAAGGTAAGTTACCGAGGAGCCACTTTTTAACTATGTAACAGGTTATAGCCAATTCATATTTTTCTTACACGGGGATAGAATTCGTAATAATTTGCGTTTATTCTGTCTTATAATCTCATAAACTGAATTGACCATTCTGGGGTTGTCAGTTTTGGATAGTTGAGAATATACCACTGAAACGAGGTGGGTTCTCTACTTATAAAAAAAATATCTATATTAGGTGTAATTAGTAAACCATAAGAAACAATATTATACTTACTACTTTCTGAAGTCAATATAATTTTTTTTTAATTACTTTTTGTCTGGGTATTTTTATGAAACACAGTAGTAATAAGATAAAATTAATATCCGATTCGTTGTTATAGGCAGAAAAGAGAAGTTCAAATATTTCAAAATGCTGTTGTAAGTTTTTTTTTTTTTTTACTTCTTTATATTTTATGGCAATTTTTGAGATTTTATATCTAAACAGACACGTGTTTCCTTTATTTTGAATTAGCACCTATTAAACCAAAACTAAATAAGACATTTCTTCGTTATTTATTTATCTCAAGCCGACAATCGATCGCCTGTCGTGGTGCTTCTTATGGTTTGTGTCACTTCATATTATACTCTGCATATTATTTTCAGACTCAACAAAAAGAAAAAGTCACTGAAAAAACACTGGAAATTCAGGAAAACTTGCAGGCGTTAGAAACGGTTCCAACTCAAGATCCTGACGCAGGAAATCTTGTAAGAATTACTTGGACATTTGTAAACATATTTTAGCACAAATAAAACATTGTTGTGTCTCAAGCCGACAATCGGCCGCCGGACACGATGCTTACGGTTTGTGTCACTAACCGACACAAACCGACCAACATGTTATTTTCAGACTCAACAAAAAGAAAAACTCAGTGAAATAACACTGAAAATTCAGGAAAACTCGCAAGCATTAGAAACGGCTTCATCTCAAGATCCTGACGCAGGGAATCTTGTAAGAATTACTTGGTCGTTATATACATATTTTAGCACAAATAAAACATTGTTGTGTCTCAAGCCGACAATCGACCGCCGGACACGATGCTTACGGTTTGTGTCACTATGTTATACCTACATGTTATTTTCAGACTCAACAAAAAGAAAAACTCAGTGAAATAACACTGAAAATTCAGGAAAACTCGCAAGCATTAGAAACGGCTTCATTCCACTATACATAGAGTACTCACGGAGGATTTATGTCTGGTCAATAAAAGTGCAGTGTGGGTGCCCCACACTCTGAACACGGATCAGAAGGAGTTTCGTTATGAAACTGCGCGTAGCCATTTATCGTGGTATCGCCGTAAGAAAAATATACTTAATAGATTCATATGCCTTGATGAAACTTGGGTCGAATTTTATACTCCTCGTCAAAGATATCAGTCACGATCTTGGGTGGAACCGGGCACTTCAGCTGAACATTTACCACGTGCAGAGCTACATGAACGAAAAATACTACTGATAGTACCTATGGATGTCAGAGGCATTGCTTTTTGGAGAACTTATGATGAAAATACAACTATGACTGGAGAGCGATATAAGTCATTTTTAGAAGAAAATATTCCTATTTGGGCAGACGAACATCATATAACGAGTCCTATAATTTTACATGATAATGCCAGACCGCACAAATCAAAAATAGTTCAGAATTTAATTGAAGAAAAGGATGGATTGAAATTATTCAGCCGCCATATTCCCCGGATATGAATCCTTGTGATTTCAATTGTTTTGGCCATGTGAAGAGGAAATTGTCGGGTACTCGATACAATAGCAAAAAGGAGTTAGATATTAAACTAAAGAGCATTATTGATGAATTAAATGAAAGTGGTACCTTAAATGGTGTTCAAGATTTGCCAGCAGTCTGGGAGCGAGTGATTAATAGTGGTGGAGATTATTGATTAGTGTCACAAGGTTATATAATATAGTAGTCAGTTTTTGTAAAATAATAATAATAAAAAAATATGACACTGGAAGTGAGATGACCTAATATAATATTAATCGTTGTAGGACTTTACATTTGTACTAGATTTCTAACTTTTCACCCCTGATTAGTATATATATACTTTATAAAGTATCCAAAACTGCCTATTTATTTCACAAGGTTGTAATAAAAATCAACTAACGGTTAAATAAGTATTACATTATACATAACTCAACGGATCAACATGGGTTAGTGTGACTATAATGACAGAGAGCACACCAACTCTACGCACACAGACACGCGCGCATCTGTGTGAGTGCAAAGAGCACTGCAATTACCTAAACTTGGTGCCGCGGATTTGGCGTTAACGCTCTTAACAGGAATGGATGGATGTTTGTTACTCTTTCACGCAAAAACTGTTGAACGGATTTAGGTGAAATTTGGCATACGGATCGTTTATAACTAGGATTAACAACATAGGGTTTTTATCCCGATATTCCCACGGGATCGACGCTTATGCGAGTGAAACCGCGGGACACTGCTAGTAATGAAATAAGGGAAATAATAATAACAAGTACATCCTTACTGACCGTTTACGATTAACAGATTTCGGCTATGGGACTGTTGTATTGGTTTACATACGTTGTAGAGTTACGTATATGTTTATCTCTGTTTCTCCCTGAATTCTTTGGATATAGAATAGAATAGAATACTCTTTATTATGTACACCATATAAAGAAAGAAATAATGCGTTTATTGGCATTACATCAAAATAAATAGATACACATTAAAACTATAAAACAGAAAACAAAGCCTATAATGCCAAAAGTTCAGCAAATTCCAGACATAAATATGGACATCTTGCAAAGTGTGACACAGTGGGCGGTGTTATCGCTAAGAGCTATCTTTTAAAGACAACCTTTGGATGGATTGAAAACGGAAGGAGAGACAAATACTGTAGGTAGTCTGTGGTGTACCATTTACACGATACAATGAATATATATATAAAGTATATTATACGAATCTAAATAAATATATCATATAACACTAGACATGAAACAAGAGTAAAGAAAATATAATGATGCTGTTTAAGGAGAGAGGAAGTGCTTTTTTATCATATTTTTAAACTAGCGACCCGCCCCGGCTTCGCACGGTTGCAATGCTGATCACTACATAGTATTAAACAAAGTCGCTTCCCGCTGTCTGTCTGTCTCTATGTATGCTTAGATCTTGAAAACTACGCTACGGATTTTGATGCGGTTTTTTTATAGATAAGAGTGATTCAAGAGGAAGGTTTATATGTATAAAACATGCATAATATAGTAGAGAAACACTGATAATTTTAGAGCCATTATTTCTCGTAAAAAGTATAGGATAAAAAATCGTTATTGTGGGTTATCCCTAAGAGATAGACATATACCATTGTGGATTTTTTGTAGACCTTTTTAAGGTGTACAATACTGTAGTACATTATTTTGATCTATCTCGTAGGATTCAGCCAGCGTTTGCAATGTAAACGCAAAAAATGTGTTTATTTACGACATCACATTAGAAACCTCTAAAATTATCAGTGTTTCTCTACTATATTATGCATGTATTATACATATAAACCTTCCTCTTGAATCACTCTATCTATTAAAAAAAACCGCATTAAAATCCGTTGCGGAGTTTTAAAGATCTAAGCATATATAGGGACAGACAGACGGAAGCGACTTTGTTTTATACTATGTAGTGAAGGTCCACTTTTAAAATTATGATAAAAAAGCACTTCCAGCCGCTGCATCTCTTATCCTACAGCGGCTATCTCTGTCTTACCTTCAATCTCCACGGGTGGTAGTTCAGCAATATCACCTCTGCGATGTCTTCTGAAGCTCTGAGTACGTCTGCGGGTTGTGAACGACGGAGTGCGCTTAGGCGTCTTCACCACCTGAGAAACAAATGAATTTGGTTACTGCCGGTCGATTCTGTAAAAATCTCACCATCATCTGCCTAGCCTTTTCCCAACTATGTTGGGGTCGGCTTCCAGTCTAACCGGATGCAGCTGAATACCAGTATTTTACATGGAGCGACTGCCTATCTGACCTCCACAACCCAGTTACTGGGTAATACGATACCCCTAGGTAAGACTGGTTGTCAGACTTTCGGGCTTCTGACGACCCGTAACGACTGTCAAAGATCTACGAATGACAGCCGGGACCAACGGTTTAACGTGCTTTCCGAGGCACGGAGGGGTCTCGGTATGTAAAGATGGTCACCCATCCACAGACCAACCGCGGCAAGCGTAGCTTAACCTGATCGATCGACCTGTGCGTCTGTTATTATTTAGCCACGGGCCCCTCTGTAAAAATCTCACCGTGAAATCATAAGTGAAGTGAGCACTTAATAAGTGTTAATCCCTAACGAATGACAGCTCACTCCACGCTCACTTCACCCAAGTTTTCACGGTGAGATGGTTACAGAATCGCACGGCAGGCCACGCTGGGAACCAAGCTAATTTCGGTTAGCTTCGCTCATGTAAAAACCGCGTGTTTACATATTTCGGTTCACGCCGTGAACTTAAGAATGAAAAGACGCGTTAGCTGCATGAACGAAGCTAAACGAATGTGAACTAAATAAGTGAAGTGAGCACTTAATAGTGTTAATCCCTAGCGAATGACAGCTCACTCCACGCTCACTTCACCCAAGTTTTCACGGTGAGATGGTTACAGAATCGCACTGCTGTACACATTTTTGAGGGACACATGGGCGAATAATAGTCGAGCAAATGGATTAAATAGTTTTGACAGGTGACCTTCCCTCGAAGACCACGTTAATGTTATGGCTACCAGTAAAGTTGGCATATTTTTATTGTTGTCTGACCAATGCACACTGGTCTATGCTTAGAATATTGGTATACTGTAATTATTTTGGTATATGTATTTAATTTGTAATCTGTGGAGAACGTAGTGGGTAGCATAATTTTTAAAATTTAATGTTTAAGATTTTATTATTATTTTTTATTGTGCTACTGTTTGTTTTTCCTTAAATAAAATAAAATAAAATACTGCACACAAATTAACTTGTGAATGTCAGATTGGAGTCACCTATAATGACTGCGATACTTTTGAAACTATAGGAAAGATTGACGACCTAACATATATTGTGCTATATATTGTATTTGTGCTTATATTTATATGTAATTAGTTATATATAATTTATATAGTTATATATCATTTTGTATTGATTCTGAAGCGGTAAGAAGTAATAATAATAATGTCTATTGATCCAATAAAATATCAAATTACACACAAGAGCTAAACAAACTAGAAATTATAGCTACAGACGCCATCAAATCAAGCTACCCGAAACTGTCAAATTTTCCCAATCAACTTTGAACCTTATGCTTTAGCAATAAAGTTGAAAATCTATTGAAGAAATTTGACAGATGGTAGTAGATTGATGTGCTGGCGTCTGTACATAATAAAGCCATAAAAAAAAAACTTGCGTACAAAATTGTTATGTATTCCAATCTATTGGTAATCCGAGAGTTGACTAATTTTTTTTTTATTATTTAAATTGAAGCTTTTTTACCTCACTAATAGCTTGGTATAAACAGTTTTTTAATATTTTTAAAAATTGAAAAGATATGAGCGTTCAAAACTCTCAATTAGACAGAGAGGGAAATACTGAATTGTGACGTCATAGTTCAGTATCGCCATATAAATTACATGCAAAACTTCGTTTTGCGAGAAAGAGATAGACAAAACGTTTCTATAAGTTATAAGTTTTTTATTTTTCGACCGATTTCAAATTTGATTTCGAATTCTATTATTGTATTACATGTGTGGATATATTATCTACTAGAATATATAGTATTCAATATCATGCAACTACCCAATTGTATTTAGTTGAGACGCTAGAACCCCAAAGTAGGCAAGGAATGCCTGTATTTTGGGGGAAAAGTCCGCGGGGTCAACTAGTTATTAATAAAGCTAGTGCAACGTGGTAACACTGCCAAGCAGTAGGCGTGGCCATCGAACGCGTCATCGAGCCTCAGGAGGTGGCGAGTTGATAAAACGAGCGGCGCGTGAAGATTCGGCCCTATTTCACCTGGACGGTCGGAGCGTGCGGTTGTACTAGGATTTAGGAACTATTTCTCATATATTCTCATTTTATTTTTACTATTGTGCTTGTAATTATTTAATTATTCAAATATAAAAGTGTTGTGTTTGTTTTGTGCATTTTATTTATTTCATTTCACTTCTGATCTATAATACTAGATTATATAACCCTTAAATGCATAATGTTGCCATATGGCAACAAAGTACGTTATTTAATTTTTTTAAGAATGTGATAGCTGTGAGTGTCTGAACGCACCTCTTTATGTCAAAACAATATATATACTCTATGAATATTAATATTTATTATATATATTTTTTTCTAAATTCTATAGATAAATACCTATAAAATAGCATTTTTTGCAATACGATACAATAAATCATGCATTTAAGGGATAAAAAAGATGTACTTACACTCATACTCTCAGCTCGCTTGACATGCTGCTCGTTCTTGGGCAGTCTGTCGAACTGCGGCGCCGGCGAGAGTGTTTCTTCTGAAGACGCGGGCGCCATGGACGTCTGCATGCGTTCCGACTGGGAAATAGAGTTATATTAAGTCAAATAATTACGTGTAAGGGCCCTTACCCACAACAAGATCCCGTTTTTTGCAGGTGCGGTTTTTTGCAGGATCCCGTTTAGTGGTGTACGTGTTTAAATACAACGTGTAAAGTTAAATGCGCAAAACCTGAAAATAGTTTGATCAGAATGGCGAGCAGAATTAATTGAACCACTTTTGAATATAGGTCACGTTTTTCAAAAAATCTTCATTAAAAACGTTGCCGTGTCTATTTATTAATAGGTCAAGCAACCCAAAGTCAGCGCGTCGTCGCAGACGCAAGAAACGATCAGAATGGCCAGTAAAACTAAAACAGCACATAAAACCTTTACAATTTTTTAAATTATTTTCTCTCTGATATAGGTCAATTGAATTAAAAATCAGTTGGGGTGTCTGAGGTTTTGCGCATTTAACGTTACACGTTGTATAAATATTCACACAAACATCCGGTGTGCAGTATCCGGCAAACAGGATGTGAGTAAAATATTTGTACGCCAATATATTATAAGGATAAACATATACCATGTTTATACAAATAAATAAATCTTATCTTGTTCAACGTTTGTCTAATGTCAGTGTTACGTCAAAGTCCATATAATAATGTCGTGTTTAAAAGGCGTTTAGCTTAAACAACTGATAAGCACTGTTTTGTGGTGATAACGATATTGTTTAAGAAAACTGTTTATAGAATAGAATAGAAACCAAATAAAACAAAATAAAAGATACATCTCTTTGACGAACGGGTATCTGTGTCTCAGTAGCGCCTTTGTACGGAACCCTACAAATATAATTACACAGCAAGCTTGCTCTAAAAAAAACTTTTTATAAAAAAAAAACATTTTTATTAAAAAAAAAACTTTTTTTACTAAAAAAAAAACAACCGACTTCAAAAAAAAAAAACACTACAAAGTGAAAAATAACGTTAATTTTGGAAGTCGGTGTCGTTGGTTCCGCATTTTCGTTATTTTTCACTTTGTAGTGTTTATTTGGAAGTCGAATTTTTTTATAAAAAAGTTTTTTATTTTTCACTTTTTAGTTATACATACCCCAAACAAATTCATATGACACTACTTGCTATGTAAATATCAGTGATAGGAAGCTGCATCTGCGTTTATAGGGTACAGACGTGATGTTATGTTGTGCGATTGCGTAAACAATGTATACATAATACATATGCAATAGCAGCAATCGCGGTTGTTTTACTGGTATTTATTGAAGAGTTCCGTTGTCTGTCTCCGAAACTCATCACTAGATCTTTACGAAATTTAAATGGGAACATTCCGGAATAAACCTCTATCGAACAAAAAAAGAATTTTGCAAATCCGTCTATATATGACGGAGTTACATAAATAATACATAAAAAAACCGAACATACATAAAAAAAACCGAATTGATAACCTGCTCCTTTTTGCATTCGGCAAAAAAAAACCAATAGATTTACCCATACCTCTCTGACCATAGGCACGGGTGCAGTCTCTCGTCTCCTCTCCTCAGTGATTCTTTCCATCTCTCTCTTCCTGTATTGCTGCAGTCTCTCTGCTTCCTGTCGCTCTGCTGATATACGGCGAGCTTGCTCCTCTTCGTCTCGCTGCATTTTGAAGGCTTGTTCCACCTGGTGAAGAAAGACGGCGTCAGTTTTAATCACACTAATATTATAAAGGCGAAAGTTTGTGGGTGTGTGCGTTTTGTATGTTACTTCTTCACGCACAAACGGCTTGGATGAAATTTGGTACACAGATAGTTTATAATCGGGATTAACACATAATATACTTTCTATCCCGATATTCCCACGGGATCGACACTGATGCGGGTGAAACCACGGGGCGCAGCTAGTTATACATATATATTATAGTAAATCGTATGTATGTGTTTATAACCTATTTATGTATTTGTCTAGTTTTAGTAGTTTTTTTTTTAATCTTTGTTCGTCTCAACCAAATCACCTGCCATCTTATCTCTTCACCACCCTTGGTTGACTGGTAGAGAATGCCTAAGGCATTAAGTCCGCCTTTGTACCTTTTGTGCGAAAAGTTTAAATAAATAAATAAAGAAAAGAAACTATCTTGAGATCACACTCGTGGCCGTCTGTCTGGCACAGAGGCTTTTTAACACTTGGCATGCGAGCATATTTCGCCGCCGAATTACGCGTGCAGCGGGCCACAAATCTACTAAATACGTATTTTTACGTGACCCGCGCTCTAGTGACAGACTGCAAAAAACGTAAAAATACGTTGCCCGCATGCCAAGTGTTATTCATCATCATCATCATCTGCCTAGCCTTTTCCGAACTATATTGGGGTCGGCTTCCAGTCTAACCGGATGTAGCTGAATACCAGTATTTTACATGGAGCGACTGCCTATCTGACCTCCACAACCATTACTGGGTAATACGATACCCCTTGGTAAGACTGGTTGTGAAACTTTCGGGCACCCGTAACTATAACGCTTAGAATACTCATGTATGTAACCCTACACACATCATAATGTACTCACAAGAGTGATTCTCTTAAGTGCGTTGAACTTGTCTCGCTGCGCGTCGATGGTTTCCTCCAAGTCTCGATGGCGGTTGATCAGTTCTTCCACTTGAGCTACGCTTTCACCGTATTTGCCGTCGCGGACGAGTGGCACTCTGCAAATGAAAGAAATGTTGTTTAAAAAAAATTTCGGAAGTCGGTGTCGTTGGTTTCGCATTTTCGTTTTTTGACACCGACTTCCGAAATTAAAGCTATTTATATTATATCACTTTAGTGTTTTTTTTTTGGAAATCTGTTGTTTTTTTTTTGTAAAAAGTTTTTATTGTTCACTTTTTAGTTGTACCTACCCTACACAAATTCATATAAAACTACTTGCTATGTAAATATCAGTGACAGGAAGCTGCATCTGTGTTTATAGGGTACAGTGAACATACACGTGATGTTATGTTGTGCGATTGCGTAAACAATGCACACATATGCGTTAGCAGAAATCGCGGTTGTTTTACTAGTATTTATTGAAGAGTTCCGTTGTCTGTCTCCGAAACTCATCACCAGATCTTTACGAAATTTAAATGGTACTGAAATCGCGAAAAAAAAATCAGCTGTTCCCTACATTTATGTTCGCATAACTCGTCAAAATGTAGGGAACAGCTGATTTTTTTTTCGCGATTTCCGGTTTGGTCCCATAGTAAAAGTTGTTCATAATGATGAGTACAATGACCCCTTAAGAGGTTGTGCGTTATTTAAGTTACACCTTGTATAAACATCCGAATTGATAACCTCTTCCTTTTTGAAGTCGGTTAAAAAAGGCCTATGTTTTTTTGTTGAATGTTACTTTTTGGTTAAATTCACTAAACCTGTTAGTAATCCAGTTGTCCAGCGCGTCAGCATCTCTCTTGAAGACGAGCGCGTCGAGGTGCTGCGTGTAGATGCGCTCGCGGTTGCTCCAGGCGGCGTCGAGGTGCGCGCGCCGGTTGCGCAAGATCGACATGCGGTCCTCGATCTCGTTGGACATGAAGTGGCCTTCAGTTACTAATTTTTCACCTGATGAGAAAATAATCGTTGAATTTATTTATTTTTTACTAGCGACCCGCCCCGGCTTCGCACGGGTGCAATGGAGAAACACTGATAATTTTAGAGCCATTATTTCTCGTAAAAAGTATAGGATAAAAAATGGTTATTGTGGGTTATCCCTAAGAGATAGACATATACCATTGCGGACTTTTTTGTAGAGCTTTTTAAGGTGTACAATACTGTAGTACATTATTTTGATCTATCTCGAATGGTTCAGCCAGCGTTTACAATGTAAGCGCAAAAAAATGTTTTTATTTACGACATTACATTAGAAACCTCTAAAATTATCAGTGTTTCTCTACTATATTATGCATGTATTATACATATAAACCTTCTTCTTAAATCACTCTATCTATTAAAAAAAACCGCATCAAAATCCGTGGCGTAGTTTTAAAGATCTAAACATATATAGGGACAGACAGACAGAGAAGCGACTTTGTTTTATACTATGTAGTGATTGTTGTTACAGGTAGAATGACATAATATAAAAGGATATAAGTACAAAATTAGATAACGCATTTCTGTAACTGTACACGTAGAGAAAAGTCTTAGAAAAATTACTGTGCTGTCTCATAAACTGAGTGCATTTGAGTGGTAATGGAAAAATTACCATACTAGCACAGTAAACAATTCTTATGCTGTACAGTAAAATTTATTGGACAAATACTGAATTGTTCCCAATCTCACTCACAAGGAAACCTCGCGAGGTGTCCCTCACCGATTTAGTTGCGGCTTTACTATAATAATCTACATGAAAAATGATGAGATACGTATTTTTTCTTTTTGGCTAACAAACGTTTTAAAGGGGTGAAAATCACCCTAAAAGTTCGTACCCCAAAATTATGGTTTGCAGTTTTCACATATTTCTAATAAAAAAATTCCAAAATTACTTTAACCATTGAAAAGAGCATAAAAAATTATGAAAAATACCTTTAGTCACGTATTTGAACCACCTTGTGTGTGGCTTACCCACGTTATTCAGGTAGAATACTGGTATTCAGTTGGACTAGACTGGAAGCCGACCCCAACATAGTTGGGAAGCTATTCAGATGATGACTCACCATCGCTGTAGAGCGTTTGGAAGGCGTCTTCTTTCGCCTCTATCTCCACCTTGATGTCCTGGTGTCTGGCTAGCAATCGTTCTGCTCCGGACACGTCATGTGCGAGGTCCGGGGCTGTCACTCGCGCTAGGGTCTCGTTTGTCCAGGCTCTGAGGGAGGAAATAATAATAATTATGGTACTCATTAAATAAATAAAAATAGTTTATTTCCGACCCTTAAAAAGTTACAATTATATAGTGGTACAATTATACAGCGTGTAACGGAAGGGGGGTATCAACCCTGAAGGAAGTGAATGTGCTCATGAAACTCAACAACTTTCCCCAAAGAACATAGGTCGAAATAGGAAAAAAAAATTTGGCCCTCCCATAGTAAATCAATCAGCTGGTAGTCAGTTTTGTAAGGGAGGGCCAAATTTTTTTTTCATATTTCGACCTATGTTCTTTGGGGAAAGTTGCTGAGTTTCATGAGCACATTCACCTCCTTCAGGGTTGATACCCCCCTTCCGTTACACGTTGTATAATGGTACTGTGATCATTGTACTCATCATTATGAACAACTTTGACTATGGGAACAAACTTGAAATCGCGAAAAAAAAATCAGCTGTTCCCTATATTTCGACGAGGTATGCGAACATAAATGTAGGGAACAGCTGATTTCTTTTCACGATTTCAGGTTTGGTCCCATAGTAAAAGTTGTTCATAATGATGAGTACAATGACCCCTTAAGATGTTGTTCTTTATTTAAGTTACAACTTGTAGAAACGAAGTTGCGGGCGGATGCTAGTATTTCATAATTTAATTTATGCACATTTCGTGTATGCATGCGAGAAGACTAGTTGTCAGTCCTTCGGGTTTCTCAACCCGTTTTGACTATAATATAATAATAATATTACACAACTTTCACACAACGCCATCTAGTCCCAAACTAAGCAGAGCTTGTGCTATGAGTACTAGACAACTGATAAACATACATATATATTTCTAAATACATACATATTATAGATAAATTACACCCACACAAAGAACAAATGATCGTGCTTATCACACAAACATTTGTCCTGGGTGGGAATCGAACCCACGACCTTGCGTATAGTAGTCAGGGCCACTGACCACTAGACCAACAGGCCTGCCTAAACTGTCACAAGTCTGTTTCTGTGTGGCCCAGTATGCGCCACTGTGTAGATGGACACTACCCATCAATAACAAGAGATATAAGAGTGAATACTGGCTCCTGTAACACAGGTATTGTTACCTAGCGCAGAAGTCAGAGCTTCACTTTGTTTATACACATTTTTATGCCAATAAATTATTATTATGTCATTTATTTATTTAGTTATCTTATTTTGTTATATTTTTAAACATTCCTTAAAATATAAAAAAATAAGTATAAAAACATTTAAAAATATAAAAAAATAGTGATCCACCGGTGTCGGGAGCAGGGTCCAAGCTATCGGTGGTTAGGGCTCCAGAGACAGGAACCTCCTCACAATGCGAGCCGTATCGAGGAGTACTGCCGTCTGACTCAGGCCCTTGACCCAACCGCCTAACGAGAGCCTCGATAGATGATGATCGAGGCTTTTGGTCATCAGGCCATTGGCCGATACGATTTATTATTATTATTAATACTCACAGAGGGGCCCGTGGCTAAATAATAACAGCCGCACAGGTCGATCGATCAGGTTAAGCTACGCTTGCCGCGGTTGGTCTGTGGATGGGTGACCATCTTTACATACCGAGACCCTTCCGTGCCTCGGAAAGCACGTTAAGCCGTTGGTCCCGGCTGTCATTCGTAGATCTTTGACAGTCGTTGCGGGTGTCAGAAGCCCGAAAATCTGACAACCAGTCTTACCTAGGGGTATCGTATTACCCAGTAACTGGGTTGTGGAGGTCTGATAGGCAGTCGCTCCATGTAAAATACTGGTATTCAGCTGCATCCGGTTAGACTGGAAGCCGACCCCAACATAGTTGGGAAAAGGCTAGGCAGATGATGATTATTAATACTCACAACAACTCCTGGTAGGTATCGAAGTACGCCTGCAGTTGGCCCGCCAGCTCGAGCTGATGCGTGCACTGGTCGGCGCGCTGCACCAGCGTCTGTAGGGCTTCGCTCACGTCCTCCAGCTTCGCGGTCACGTGTTCCTTAGCGTCGGGGAAGGCCGTACCTAGTCTGTGGGAGACAGAAAAAAGAAAATTAGGACGATGCTTTTAAAAGTCGATCCAGAAATATCGAAAAAAGTGAAGAAATTCTTTCTTTTTATAATAATAATAATTATTTATTTATTTCAGACATAATTCTAGTCTAGTTTCAAATTCGTACTCATACAATAAATTAAATTAAAATTACTTATAAAATATAATATAAAGTTGTGATCATTTCAAAATAATAAGTAAGTAAATTAAAAATTTGTCAAAAAAACTGAGTTTTTGGGAGGAGGTAAAAAGTTAAATAAAGATTGTTAGCGATATTGATCGTCATATCGACGGCGAAGTGCCAATAACACCTAACTGACAACGTCAAAAATTTACACAAACTGAAAAAAAAAAAACTTTCAAAAATAGACACGTTGGTTTAGTTGGGACGTATTTCCACGTTTGAATTGAATGCTGTTGCAATTAAAAATACACTTGGGAGATTTCACTAAAACATGCGAATAACGCCTTTAAATTCAAAACGAAAAAAAAATGAATTTCTTGAAAAATGTCAGTTAGGAGGTATTGACACTTCGCCGTCGATATCGATGCTGGAAATATGAAATAACGTGACAAAACTAAGGTTTTCAGGAGAGCAAAAATAAGGTATTTTTCTTAAAAAAATGACGACAATTTTTTAACTATTATGTTTTATGTAAAAAGTGTCTTGGACAAAGTTTCTTAGATTTCTTCATTTTTTAAGCTAAAATAGCAAAAAATCAATAAAGCCTATAGTTTTAATATATAATTAATTTTCGATAAAATGTCCCTTACGTTATTTCATATTTCCACTATCGATATGCCAGCGCTGGTCAACTGGCGTGGATCAACGACCGCTATTCCCCACCACGGCCCTGCATGGACAATCATTGCCTAACATGGTCCATTGTGTACACGGCCATTAAGGGCCATTCAAGTATTACGTAAGCACTACAGGGGGGCAGGGGGGTCTTTGCTTTGCTTATATTTGATGACATGGGGGATGGGGGGGGGGGGGGTGTCCGGAAGGTGATAACGTCAGCAGTATTTATTTCGTCACTTTTTCCGATTTTCTACAAAATTCAGTCAATTTTGGTTCGAACACATATTATTATGGCAACCCTACTTGTCTATGCTTGAAAACGAACTAACTACTAACTTACTAACTACAGTCCGCGCGCGAGCTCCGAGGAATCGGTGGCTGAGGGAGCTGACCGTCACTCCATCCCCCGCACTCTCCCAGTACTAGTGTTGACCTTGACGCGAGAACACGCTTATCGAGTCATTTTTAATTTTGCGATAGTAGGTAGTGTTATTTTCTACTATAAATAGTACTACACTTATAATTATGTTGTTTTGTGTCACGATGCAATGCGATTACCGCCTTATATGTGCGACTTGAACCCAATAGAGCTCGCATGGGCAAAAGTTAAAAGGCTCGTGAGGGAACACAACATTAATTCAGATTTTTCTCTGACGAGACTGAAGGAGATCACCGAAAAAGCTATCACGCATGTCACAAAAGAAGATTGGTTTGGATATGATAAACATGTTTTACCATTAATGTTCCTCACATTACTGTCAAAGGGATGGCTTAATGGAGAATGTTGTCGACTCATTTATTATTGAAGTGCGTGAGGAGAGTTTATTTTCATCATTTTTTTTTATTTCAAGTACATAATACCCTCATAAAATGATTTCATGAAGTACACTCGCGCGGAGGCACAAGATGTATTAGTATCGACAGTGCAATATCGACTAAATCACAACTCTAGCTCATTACGTCAACATTCCTCATCATTCCTCGGAGCTCGCGCGCGGACTGTAAATCCTAAATCTACACCTTATACCTAGTTAAAAAATACGTTAATCTAAATAACTTATTACATATACCTAGTGTAACTTTTGCGAATTCACTCAAGTTGCACCAAAATACATCAACCCTCCCGTGAACCTCATTCACCACGCGTCTGGCTCTAGTGAGAGGAGTTCTCGCCAGCAGGTCGGTCCTGGCCGCAGGTACAGCCAGCAGGGGCGGGCGTTGCCGCCTCCACACGTACCGGTCGGGCACGTACAGCTGTAGCATTGTTACATACCTCTCGGCCTCCGCCTGCAGCTTGTCGTGCGCAGCTTTAATGGCGTCGAGATCAGCTCGCAGCGCGTGCAGACTCCTCTTCTGCGCGTGCAGCTCGTGCAGCGAGCGCGGCGCGGCGTCGCTGGCCAGCGCCGAGTCCTTCTCGCCCACCCACGCCGCCGTCTCCTCGGCCGAGCGGTCGAACTCGTGCACTTGGCGGGCGCCGGCAAGGGCCTTTCGTAACAGATACGATTTCTTTAGTGCTTCATAATAAAATTATAATATAATATCATCATCATCTGCTTAGCCTTTTCCCAACTATGTTGGGGTCGGCTTCCAGTCTAACCGGATGCAGCTGAATACCAGTATTTTACATGGAGCGACTGCCTATCTGACCTCCACAACCCAGTTACTGGGTAATACGATACGCCTTGGTAAGACTGGTTGTCAGATTTTCGGGCTTCTGACTACCCATAACGACTGTCAAAGATCTACGAATGACAGCCGGGACCAACGGCTTAACGTGCTTTCCGAGGCACGGAGGGGTCTCGGTATGTAAAAATGGTCACCCATCCACAGACCTACAGCGGCAAGCGTAGCTTAACCTGATCGATCGACCTGTGTGGCTGTTATAATTTAGCCACGGGCCCCTCTATCATATAATATAATGATATAATATTCCACAACTTTCACACAACGCCATCTAGTCCCAAACTAAGCAGAACTTGTGCTATGAGTACTAAACAACTGATAAACATACATATATATATATATGTTTATCAGTTGTCTATGTAGTTCTAAATACATACATATTATAGATAAATTACACCCAGACAAAGAACAAATGATCGTGCTCATCACACTAACATTTGTCCTAGGTGGGAATCGAACCCACGACCTTGGGCATAGCAGTCAGGGCGACTGACCACTAGACCAACAGGCCTGTCAAATTGGTTCTTAGACATCATAACTGATGGTTTACTTTCATAAATAAAGTTAAAAAGTAAATTACGTTCGCCGGTAAATTGCAGACGCTATGTAGCGGCCACCGGTCTTATAAGAAACCGTAGCATTTCTAGTATTGTTTCCACGCAAACCTCAAATTCATGCTTTTGCAGTCCTAGCTTATAAAAAATTTTGGACTCCGTATTATATAGTTCTCATACTATAAACAAACAAATAGTGTGCACTCACCTCCTGTCTCGCCAACGCCAACTCTTTCAGATCATCCCACAGTCCCTTGATATCATCTATCCTCTGCTTCACTCTGTCTGCTTCCGGCGTGTTCTCTTCTAGAAGTACAGCGCCAGCTTCGCAGACGCCTTCGATTCTACCCTCGTTGGCTGTTAAAGGGTAAAATATATTCGTTTTTACATGCTCAAAGTGTTCTCACAGTCTACGTTTATGATAAAACTAGCTGTGCCCGTGATTTCGTACGTGTGGATGTCGGAAAACAATAATGTGTCTCTTTACTAATTATTTTTCTAAATAAATCTTAGTTATTCCTTATATCAGTTATCTGCCAGTGAAAGTCCCATCAAAATCGGCCCAGCGGATTCGGAGATTAATCGAACCAAAGAGACAGAAAAAAAAAATTGAATACCGGATATACTTTCATATCTATTTGGTGCAAAGCTGTTATTTTGAAATTACTAACAGACACTTCAACTTTATTTATTTTTATACAGGGTTATCTGTAATTGATGTACAGTAGAGCGTCGATTATCAGAACTAAATGGGACTTGGGTGTTCAGAAAATCGGTATTTTCGGATAATCGAACTATATATCTATATGTATATTGATTCAGCCATATATATTTACGTACAGGTTAATGAAAACCATATTTACATTTACATAACAAATCGACAAGTCGTGACAAGTGACTGCCGCAAGCACTGTAGCGCGGGAGGCGGGAGAGAGGCACGCGTGAGTCGGCGGCCGTAGTAGTTCGGATACGCGGTAGTTGGGTTGAGCGACGTTCGGATAATCGAAGCTTCACTGTATATCCGTCAGTAACTGATAGGCTAAAATGCAACAAATTGAATCCCCCATAATTATTTAAGGCTTATGTTTAACTTACCACCAGATATAGTAACAAATAGCAGACAAAAGTAGTAAATGATCACCAAAATGAAACTCGCATTTTAATGTAAAATTATAACCAAAGTTTTAACACTTTGCTATCCTATTTAAGTAAAATGACTCCAAGTAAATCATGAGTAACCGAAAAATAGTAAATGATCACCAAAATTAAACCAACATTTTAAAGTAAAATTATAACCAAAGTTTTTAAATTCTGCTATCCTATTTAAGCAAAATGAGTCCAAATAAATCATTGTTATCCCAAAAGTAGTTTTTTTGGCATGTATTTAACGCGGCGACAGATTAATCTGAATTTGGGATTAAAAAATAATTAAAGACGGTAGCAAAAATAGTAGGTTGGCAGCTACTGACGGCGGATGAAAAGTAGAAAATGGGCATTCTTAAATTAAACAACGAGGTTGTATATCAAGTACACTAATCATTATCTTTAATAATAATAAGGCGTAGTCGACGGAGCCCCGCTTCGCGGGGCCCCTATTTCTGTCTGCAGGGTTTAAAGGAACCTAACACGAAGCGGATGTCGTCATCCCCTTCGAACCTAACCTGTCCGTGTCGGGGTGCCCCAAGTCACGAGCTCGCTTCGCTCGCTCTTGCATCTTAAGTTCTCAAGTTCAATCTTGTGTTTTTCTGGGAATGAGTCTTCAGAGATGCCTATAGTTGCCTATAATACAGTTTGTTATCCCACTGTTAATATTAGTCGCCATGTCATTATTTTTAGTAGCAAATAGATAGTCGCCCTTTTAAGTTGTTAGTCGCCTGGAAAATAATATTCCGTTTTTTTTTAGTAGATTTGGTGATCATTTACTAAATTTGGTGGTCGAATACAATTTAAAGTGGAGTCGTGACTAAAATAGCTGGTGCTATTGTATTTTTAGACTATCCCCATTATTTAAGGCCGAAATTCAATAGTTTTCGAGGACTCACCCTGTAACTGTGCTAGGAAGTTGTCGAAGGCTTGCTGCAGGGTCTCGACATGCTCAACGTCCAGCCCGTACTCTTCGCTGGCTGCTGTGGTCATCTGTTCGCTGATCCATTCCTGTACTTCCTCACATTCTTGGACGAACCTATTGATGCAAAGAATTTGTTATATTAGGGGCCATTCAAGTATAACGTAAGAACTACAAGGGGGCGGAGGGGGGGTCTTTGCTTTGCTTATATTTGATGACATGGGGGATGGGGGTCCGGAAGGTGATTACGTGAGCAGTATTTGTTTCTTCACTTTTCGGATTTTCTACAAAATTTAGTCTTTTTTGGTTTGAGCACATATTATTATGGCAACCCTACTTGTCTATGCTTGAAAACGAAACGCATTTTCGGGGATTCCCGGAAATAATTAAATAAATAGTTATAAGAGCAGAACGCTCATGAATCAATAAAGAAACCAGAACACATTGAAAAATGCATGTACCTACCAATGTTTACGTAAGTATATGAGGGGGGGGGGGGCGTTAATAATTGCAAAAAATCTGCTTACGTAATACTTGAATGCCACCCCCCCCCACCCTTACTTAAGAATGGACAAAAAGTGATCAGAAACCCTATAAGAACTGGTCTAATATTAAGTAATTAGGCAAAAAAAAAAAATCTTATACAACGTGTCCCTGAATTAACGCACAGCCTCTTAAGGGGTCATTGTACTCATCATTATGAACAACTTTTACTATGGGACCAAATCTGAAATCGCAAAAAAAAAAATCAGCTGATCCCTATATTTATGTTCGCATAACTCGTCAAAATGTAGGGAACAGGTGATTTTTTTCGCGATTTCAGGTTTGTTCCCATACTTAAAGTTGTTCATGATGATGAGCGCAATGACCCCTTAAGAGGTTGTGCGTTATTTCTGGGACATTTTGTATTAAAAGCTGAACCAACCTGTTTTAACCCTACAGCGCATAGTGTCCCACATATGGGACATACCGAAAAATCCCCCGAACGGTTCATGTGCGACAGGTTCGTGCACGTACTCTGTTTGCGCTAAATTCTTGTCATACGAACTCTGGCTTACGCGGCCCTATTCATAGAATGTTGGAATCCTATAATTCAAATTTCATACTCATATATTTGCATGCTCGAAAAATAAATTTAAATCTCATATTATAAAAAAAACTATCTTAAATGTAATCTTATTATTATTATTATTTCTTTGTTGCAATGTTTAAGTTAATGAAATTATCTCTGAACTGATTTGGTTCTGTAACGATAACAAGCTAAATTTAATTATTTCTTTCCAAATGTATGCTTTAATTCTTTAGTAATGCCCTTCTAGTGGCAACCACTGATCTCTAAATATGTTTTATCTGTGGATAATGCAGTGGACTGCAACATTACTACCTGTAATTTGTTAATCTTATGTACTATACATGTTGTAGTTGTTTATTATCCCTTAATAAATAAAATAAAAATATGGGTCATACACAAAAACATACGTTTCTATTGAGTTATGATTTTTGTAAATATTTTTTCGAGAAATGGCATCATATTTGCAGGCTGATGTATTTTTTTAAAGCCAATAAGAAAAATCATGCTCTGTAGGGTTAAAGTTTGGGCAGCTTTGCGCATGCTGTATAAATGTTAATTTCATGGTTACTTAAGGGAGGACAGCTGTAAAAATAAATTCAAAAGTTATAACTTTAAGTTATAATTTAATTGAATTATTATTGCTAACCCCTTAGTTGATAAGTTATTGTTGTACTAACCATTGGACCTATGTTGTCAAAGTAAGTAAATAAATTATTATTATAACTCACTTTTTCATTGTAACTAGAATATGCATTTTTTTTTCTATCTTGTTTTTCATCTATTGTGTTTCCAATGCGAGTTCAGCCGTGCGATTCTGTAACCATTTCAACGTGAAAACTTAGGTAGAAGTGAGCGTGGAGTGAGCTGTCATTCGCTAGGGATTAACACTAGTAAGTGCTCACTTCACTTATGATTTCACGGTGAGATTTTTACAGAATCGACCGGCATAACAAACACCTTATTTCTTTCATGTAAAATATTTTCTCAAACTTACTTGAAATACTTCAAGCTCTGCTGCAACCGCTGTTGTCTCTTAGCTGAGAGTAATGTCATTTCTTCGTAAGTTGTTTTGATTTCATTTATTCTCTTTTGTAGTTGTTCGCCGTCGATTGTGGAACGCTCCTGAAAGTAACGGTTTTTGTTAAAAACGTCAACGACATAACGATGAAAGTTTTTGTTAAAACAATATGCCAATAATGGGCGGATGATATTGTTGTCATCGAGGGTAGAACCTGCACCCTAAGTGCGTAACACACTATTACTTTCAATATGAATCATTTTGAAGCATATTGCTAATCCATTGCTCAATAAGTTCGAAAATGTGTGCGTAACAGCGTAAATAACGCAATGAATGTTGTTGAACTGTCAAAATGAAACCTATTGCTACTGATAGTGTGTTACGCAATTACCCTGCTGGATGAGTCTGGCACTGGGCCGTGGAGATTGGCACAATAAAAGAGCGACCTTTGCTCAGTAACGCGGGCCCAGTGCGGATTGGTAGATGTCACATGTATTTGAATTATAATATTTATTTATTGAATTATAATCATAAAAAGGAAATATTTATCTTTATTAACTATTTAAATACTTTAAAACGCTAACAGTCTTAAAATAATAATAATAATATGTACAAGTAAGTACATAAAAAGGAGGGCAAATAATAAAAGGGCATCAAAAAATTCCTCCGCGTCGCTGTCAATAGGAAACGTGCCGAAAAGGCTGGCAGCATTACCACGTTGTATGGTAATGCTGATTCTTTGGCCAAAAAATAGGCCAGCCCTCTGGTCACGTGAAGAGTCGACCATCCGCTTGGCGATGTCTCGAAATACTAGGTGGGTACTCGGACCCCATGGCCCTAGCGTTTCAACTCAAACGGCAAAAAAAAAATGTTACTGTTAATTTTCATATGTAATACGCCATTGTACTGTACAATTGAGTACACGCCTCTGTAGGAGAGCAGAATATTTTTTTTAATTTTTTCTAGTATTTGCGTTTATTTGGTCTGTTATTAATAAGGAAATAAACATTGCATAAATGTAATTCATCTAGTTTTGTTTTAGCGGTTAATGGGTAGTTTTTATTTTTTTATTTTGACATTTATGTTTGACTTGAGAGTTAATTAATTTGAATGAAATTTTCATATCATATTTAATAAGATGAAAAGTTGATAATTTATGTTCTTTTTTGTATTGAATATGGGTCTTAAGCTGAATTAAATTATTATTATTATTTTTTTTATATTTTAATCAACATACACCCTGACCCTTTACCTGCAAATAGCAAAAAACGTAAGTAAATTTGAATTTCGGAGGCTACTTTAGCGCATCCCTTGAACTAAGTTATTGCGATTTTCAACAAGTTGACCCATTAAAACATATTTTAATTCTTAACTATAATTAAACTAAATCTTTCTACTCACCATCAACCCAGCCGCAGTCTTCTCCAACTTGCCGATACTGGCATCGAACCCGGTCACTTCTCTCTGTAACGCGTCCAGCCGTCTGACGAGTGCAAGCGCGGAGTCCTCGTCCCGCCCCACATCGCCTGATACTAAGACTATGCGACGTTCTAGTAGCCACGCTTCTGCTTCGGATATTTCGGAGATAAGCTGTTGAAGAAATTTGAAAGATAAATAAAAAAAACCGGACAAGAGCGAGTCGGATTCGCGCATCGAGCGTTCCGTACCATCATATATTAAAATTTCATAGGCGAGGCCTGTATTCGTCAGAGAATTTTAACACTGCGGTGCAGTTTTAGGTCAGCGCCATCTTTTGACCGATAGTGGAACTAGTGTACTTTTTGTTGATGATTTCTGAAAAAGTATGCTATTTAGAGACATCGTTTTATTTATCTGTAATCTTTACATAAACTTCTATCACATAGAAGAATTTTCGATTTTTCTCTATGAAAACTTTGGAGATGAGGGCGGGGACCAGTATTTTTTACGTTTTTCATCAAAAGTCGAAATCTATGCGACTTAAAAAAAGAAAAAAATTGTTTGAGAATGTGCAAACAGCGCTCTCTGATAGGATACTCCACGTGCCTTAGTAGCCCCACTCCGAATTTTTAAAACCCCCTTTTAGTCCCTCATGAAAAAAAAAAAATCTTGTTTCTTTTTTATTTGTAAAATAGTTGGGCAAAGCCGTGCGATTCTGTAACCATCTCACCGTGAAAGCTTAGGTGAAGTGAGCGTGGAGTGAGCTGTCATTCGCTAGGCATTAACATTAGTGCTCACTTCACTTATGATTTCACGGTGAGATTTTTACAGAATCGACCGGCAGTTCATCTAAAACTATTCCAAATTGATAATATTAGTAGTTCTTGAGGTATTTACCTCAAGAACTATCTAGGTGTAGTATGTATGCTTGTGTGCGTGCTTATAATAATGTTTAATGGACCAAATATGCTTAGTATACAATCAGCATTACAAAGCTTTCATTTTGTCTAAGTCCCGTCCTTTTAAACCTCTTTGACATTGAAGTGTTTTGACATTATTTTTTTTAATCTGTCTGGTAC